>JABXJD010000098.1:1147500-1205000 GCA_013375575.1 Percina caprodes
TGTGGAAGCCGACCAATGAGAAGGAGAGCTGGGGTGAGTGAGGGACAATGACATCACACAAACACAACGGGTGATAAAGGTGTCGCAGGGTGTGTAAAAGAGAGGCAACAAAAGAGGAGGAGAAGAAGAAGAAGAAGAAGAAGAAGAAGAAGAAGAAGAAGAGCCAGAGTTTGAGAGAGAAAAGAAGAAGCAGAAGCCGGGTTGAAAACCTCATTGACTTTTGAATAACAATAAAAAAAAAAAAAAAAACTGACTTTCAAATGTGTCATGTGGCTCGTTTCATATGTGTATAGGACAGCCCGACCGATATATCAGCGGGCCGATATTATCAGCCGATATTAGGCATTTCCCGATCTATCGGAATCGGCATTTATAATGGCCGATTTAAAAAAAATTGGCCAAATGTTATAATGTTAAATAAATGATTCTGATAAATTAATATTTAAAAAAATAAAACCGACTGTCAACAATGTTATGAGTGATGGCGTTGCATAGTCTGTCCACCAGAGGACGCTCTACAACGTCCCTGTTAGTGATGGCGTTGCATAGTCTGTCCACCAGAGGACGCTCTACAACGTCCCTGTTAGTGATGGCGTTGCATAGTCTGTCCACCAGAGGACGCTCTACAACGTCCCTGTTAGTGATGGCGTTGCATAGTCTGTCCTCCAGAGGACGCTCTACAACGTCCCTGTTAGTGATGGCGTTGCATAGTCTGTCCACCAGAGGACGCTCTACAACGTCCCTGTTAGTGATGGCGTTGCATAGTCTGTCCACCAGAGGACGCTCTACAACGTCCCCGTTAGTGATGGCGTTGCATAGTCTGTCCACCAGAGGACGCTCTACAACGTCCCTGTTAGTGATGGCGTTGCATAGTCTGTCCACCAGAGGACGCTCTACAACGTCCCGTTAGTGATGGCGTTGCATAGTCTGTCCACCAGAGGACGCTCTACAACGTCCCGTTAGTGATGGCTTTGCATAGTCTGTCCACCAGAGGACGCTCTACAACGTCCCGTTAGTGATGGCGTTGCATAGTCTGTCCACCAGAGGACGCTCTACAACGTCCCGTTAGTGATGGCGTTGCATAGTCTGTCCACCAGAGGACGCTCTACAACGTCCCGTTAGTGATGGCGTTGCATAGTCTGTCCACCAGAGGACGCTCTACAACGTCCCCGTTAGTGATGGCGTTGCATAGTCTGTCCACCAGAGGACGCTCTACAACGTCCCGTTAGTGATGGCGTTGCATAGTCTGTCCACCAGAGGACGCTCTACAACGTCCCCGTTGGCAACTCTTTTTTGATATTGTGTTCTTGTTCAAAAGGAATTTAAGTTTCATATCTTAAGTTTCTATTTTTATTTATCAGAACTTTAATATATTTTGATGTTCTGTTGTGACAATAAAACAAATTATTATCATATTATTTTGGTGAGAACTCATAAATAACTACAAATAACTGATGTTAGGGGAATCTGTTTTGTAACGCGTTTCTGGATTTTAAAAAATAAAATATATATATATTTTATATATAATATCGGCCGATATATCAGAATATCGGATTGTTAAATAACCAAATATTCGTATCAGTATCGGCTTTAATCGGCCTTAATCGGTCGGGCTCTAGTGTATAGATAAGGATGGTAGTTTTTAGAAAATGACCTAATAGTTTTGTTAACATCTATTTTGCCTTTGACAAACTCCATTTCCCATAAAGCCCTCAACCTTTGCAGACTGAAAGTTGAGGCTCAACAAAGGAAGTGAGTACATAAGCAAATCATGTCTGTAATAAGAGACACTTTGGCTCAACATCTGTTGAGCTACAGTAAATAATAATAGTAATAATGAAAGAAAATATTAGTTTTACTTTAATTATGGTGACAATCACACAAACTACAGCCCATCACTTTAGGGATTTGGCGGACAAACAGAATATATAATGTGTTTTTTTTGCCTTTGGTTCACATTTTGCCAAATTTAAAGTATGCCGAATTGTTAATCAGCAGCTCCTGTTTGCAGTGGACTGATGGATGTTCACACAGCTATAACAGGATTACTTTGATACTTAAGAAAACTTAAAAACGTGATGATTTTAAAGCAAATTCTGTCTTAAGGAGCATCTACTTTCTCTCAGCCGTTCACTTCAGGTAGCATCTTTCCCTCTGTGGCCCTCAGCCTCCAATATGGACGCCAGAGGACACATTTCATCCCTTAAAAAGGTCATTATTACATATAATCTACAGTATATTAACAGCTAATCGTGACAGGGCTTTGTTTTATAAAAGGGGAATGAACAGTTGAATCAGATCAGACACAACGTTTACATACCCGACAGAGAGAAGTGAGATGATTTCAGGTAAAGCAGAAACTGGGAGTGACAGAAGATGAAGAAACAGAAGTTACAAAGAAAAAACAGATACAACTTCACACACAGAAAATAAAATTCACCCAAGGATTTAAAAAGGTAAAAAAAAAACTGAGTGAGTGAGTGAGAAAGAGAGAGACTGAATGTGCTGTATGTACAGTCTCTCTGCTGTCATACCAGAGGCTGCATTTCATTTACCTCATGCACAAAAAACACTAACAGTAGTTCTCAATGGTATCAAAGAAAGAAAAGTTTACGGGGAACTCTGGACGGGCCAGAAAAGAGACAAGAAGACACGCATGGAGGCACGCAGGGGGGAAAGAAAAGAGAAAATTATATTAGTTCAGCTGAGAGCAAAACAGAAGAGTGCAGTAATAATACTACAAAGACGTTGTATTCACGTGTGATTTATAGGGGTGTCACGGTTCCATTTAACTTTCTCAGTTGTTTTTAACTGCTCTTTAATGTTTCATGTAAAGCACTTTGAATTGCCTTGTGGCTGAAAAGTGCGATACGAATAAAGTCGCCTTTTTGGATTCTAAGGTCGATTTAATTTATAAAAAGATTCAACTTTTAATTTGAACTTCTTTTTTGTCAACAGGAACGGCAATGCCACCATCGAGCAACTAGACGTCAGAAGAGTACTTTCTAACAGTTGAGTATCTCAGAGTTCACAAGGTGCAATTAAAAGCACCATGAGTTTAACGAGGTGCACATAAATGCTCCATGGAGTCCTGTCCATGGAAAACTTCAGCAGCTGCGGGCTACTTCTGAGCTAACGTTACTGTGTCTTTAGCTGCTTACCACCAGCCGGTAAGCTAACGTTACTCTGTGTCTTTAGCTGCTTGCTACCAGCCGGTAAGCTAACGTTACTCTGTCTTTAGCTGCTTGCTACCAGCCGGTGAGCTAACGTTACTCTGTGTCTTTAGCTGCTTGCTACCAGCCGGTAAGCTAACGTTACTCTGTGTCTTTAGCTGCTTGCTACCAGCCGGTAAGCTAAAGTTACTCTGTGTCTTTAGCTGCTTGCTACCAGCCGGTAAGCTAACGTCACTCTGTGTCTTTAGCTGCATGCTACCAGCCAATGAGCTTACATTACTCTGTGTCTTTAGCTGCATGCTACCAGCCGGTAAGCCAACGTTACTCTGTGTCTTTAGCTGCATGCTACCAGCCGGTAAGCTAACGTCACTCTGTGTCTTTAGCTGCATGCTACCAGCCAATGAGCTTACATTACTCTGTGTCTTTAGCTGCATGCAATCAGCCGGTAAGCTAACGTTACTCCGTGTCTTTAGCTGCTTGCTACCAGCCGGTAAGCTAACGTTACTCTGTGTCTTTAGCAATCAGCCGGTAATCTACGCTGTGTCTGCTGTTGTATGAATTGGGATGTGCCCAAGTAGGCAGGGGTGGAGACAAAAAAAATATACTGGGGGAAATGCTGATCCTGCTTCTGGTTCCAGTAGTCAAACTCTAGGAAACCGTGACACCCCTTGTGATCTTTCATCAGTAATAAATGTCAGTGTTGAGACCCCGGTTGCAGCGGACCCTGGAGCGCTTTGAGGAGACCTACCTTGTTGTGTGGTGTTTCTCTCGTTGAGCAGCTTGGTCTGACTGTTGGGCAGGATCTTAATCTCGGGAGGATCTGGACTCGGACCGACCCGCGACGCCATGAGAGCGTTCAGATACTGGAGACGTGTCACCTACAAAACAAAACAAATGGATTTTTTTCCTCTACACACACACACACACACACACACACACACACACACAGTCCTGTATGAACCACTAAAAAACTTGAATTTTGTATGTTGTTACATCCCACTACTGCTGAAAAACACACACAGACACACACTCAGTTACACACAGATTAGTCTCGCTTTGCCAGACCTTCCTCCACAGCGCTGCGGATGAAGGTCTGGCTAGGCCACACAGCATTCTGGGATGGGAAAAAAACATAATCTAGCTTATTGGCACTTCTTAAAACCAATCACACTTGTTTTGGTTAAATGTGTACGTTCAAAAGTAGTTTTAGTCGTCAATAGAAAACTCTGATTGGACAGATAGTCTAGCTAGCTGTCTGGATTTACCCTGCAGAGATCTGAGGACCAGGTAACCATAGTCCTCAGAAATCAGCCGCAGGTTAGAACGCCAACACAAAGACAGAAAACGATAACGGACATCCGGCGGAGCTTCAGACCGCTCAGGAGCAAAAAGGCAACGGATATCCAGCCTAAAATGAGTGAAATCTGGCAGAATTCCATCAGCAACCCCAGAAGTGTAACGTCGAGGATATAGACTACACACAGATACACACTCACCAGATACACACTCACCAGACACACACTCACCAGATACACACTAACCGGATACACACTCACCGGATACACACACACACTCACTCACCAGCTACACACACTCACCAGCTACACACACACACTCACTCACCAGCTACACACACTCACCAGCTACACACACACACTCACTCACTCACCAGCTACACACACACACTCACTCACCAGCTACACACACACACTCACCAGCTACACACACACTCACTCACCAGCTACACACACACTCACTCACCAGCTACACACACACTCACTCACCAGCTACACACACACTCACTCACCAGCTACACACACACTCACCAGCTACACACACACACTCACCAGCTACACACACACTCACCAGCTACACACACACACACACACACTCACCAGCTACACACACACACACTCACCAGCTACACACACCAGCTACACACACACACTCACCAGCTACACACACACACTCACCCGTATGAGCTGCAGGTCAGTGAGAGCTCGGACGGTGTAGTCGGGACAATAGTTGGATGGGGTCGTAGCGTCTGCTGACTCAAAGGGATCATTGGGAGAGTGACGCTGCGTCGACACTGGAGACTGGTGCACTACACACACACACACACACACACACACACACACACACACACACACACACACACACACACACACACACACACACACACACACACACACACCATCATTCATGTAAACAGCTGTGTGCTTCATGCTATAACAGCATCATAAATGATGAAACTTGTGCTGTTATTCTTGATCTCACCTGAAGATGGCAGCGTAAGCGCAGACACGCCGTAGTAGGTAAACGCTCCGTTCTCAAACTTCAGCCCCTCTTTGCCGATTTCCACCTCCACACGACCCTGAACACAGACAAACAGGAAGACTTCAGTGTCAAAATGTTTTAATATTAAAATGTTTTCTGTTGAGTAACTTAAGGAAACTGCCAAAGATTCCCTCTAAAACTGTTATGATACTAATCTCCACAAGCAAGTATTGCTTTTCTTGAAAAATGTTATTTACTCAGTGTTTCTCCCCATACGGCACTTCTTTAGGACAACATGGTTATCATGAAGATAAATACACCATGAAATAAAAAATAAAAAAGAATTTTTTTCTAGCTGATGCGTTGATTGTGTTTGTTGTTACAACAATTTACCAACATACATTGAACAAAATGTGGTCTCCCTCTCTCTCCCTCTCCCTCGCTCTCTCTCATACAGTGAAATTGCTCATTTTGGAGTGGCCTTTTATTGTGGCCAGCCTAAGGCACACCTGTGCAATGATCCTGCATCTAATCCGCATCTTGACATGCCACACCTGTGAGGTGGATGGATTCTCTCGGCAGAGGAGAAGTGCTCACTAACACAGATTTAGACAGATGTGTGACCAATATTTGAAAGAAATAAGCTTTTTGCTTTTAAAGATTATTTTTTGGGGCATTTTAGGCCTCTATTTCCACAAGACAGCTGAATACATGAAAGGAGGTTGGGGGCGTGACATCCAGCAAAGGGCAGCAGGTCAGAGTCTAACTCGTGGCCGCTGCGTCGAGGAGTAAACCTCTATATGTGGGCGCCTGCTCTACCAACTGAGCTAACCCGCCACAGAAATAAGCCTTTGTGTACGTAGAAAATGTCTGAGTTCAGCTCATGAAAAATGGGGGCAAAATCAAAAGTGTTGTGTTTATACTATGTTCAGTATACTGTATGTTGTGAACAGAAAGGTCTGTTTTGTTCAAAATTTGATATTAGGATAAACCCCTTGAGGTGGATCAGCTCATTTTCGAGGGGGGCCCAACATAACACACAATCATTACATAACAGAGAAGTGAAAAAAACTAAACAAAAATCAATAACACATGCATATGTTCATCAATACATAACAACAACCACCAAATGGTCAGGATACCAATAAGTAAATAAGTAATTAATAGAGTATGAGTGAATTTCTAACTACAGTCAAATATTAACATTAGATATGGGCGGTCGGTTTAAGGATTTTCTGCATATTTAATAACAAAGTCAGTTCATCTTAAAGTGAGCAGACAAGGCAAGTTTAAAGATACCAAGTAAAGAAAATGATCTTATTTCCAAAGAGAGATTATTCCAATCTGCTGGAGCCATAAACTTAAAAGGTCTTTTGACAATCATTTTTTTAACTCAAAGGAAGTAGAGTTGGAGTCAGAGAGTTGAGGATAATTGAAATAAATACATTTAAATATAAGTGTGTCTTCTACTACTAAGAGATGGCCAATTAAGTGCATGATACATCATACAATGATGAGTGAGATATGGGCATCCAACGACAAATCTGCAAAGTCTATTGTATACTGTGTTAAGTGGAACAAGGTGTGAATTAAACGCATCTTTAATATACAACATCACAATAGTCAATAATTGGAAGTATAAGTTGAGAGGCAAGTTTTATACGAACACTGCGCGCAAAGCAATTCTGTGTTTGATATAAAATGTTGCTTCCAAAGTTCACTTTACGTAACAGTTGCTCGATGTGTACTTTGAATGAGAGTTTGGTATCAAGCCATACACCAAGGTATTTCATCTTATCAACCTTATGCAGAGAAGAGCCATCATTACAGGCTATTACACAGGAACCAGGTTTTGATTTAAGTTTTTGTCTGCTACCAAAGATAATATAAAAGGTCTTTGTTTTGTTGAGCTGTAATTTTTTATGTAAAAGCCAATCTTGTAGGATAATGAAGTCAGACTGAAGAGAAGCTTGAATTTGTGGTAGATTATGTTCGGATGTGTATGTGACAGCGTTATCGGCATAAAGTTGAACACAACAATTATTAAAAATTGATGGTAAATCATTATATAAATAGAAAAAAGAAGTGGTCCCTATGTTGAGCCCTGGGGCACTCCTGTGTCATAATTTAAAAAACAAATCTGATTTACTTCCCTGTAGGACTACACATTGTTTTCTATTATGCAAGTGTGAATTAAACCTTAAAACTGCATTTTCAGAGAGGCCAATATCATGTAGCTTATCTAAAAAGGAGATAATCAATCAAATCAAAACCTTAAGTTAAATCAATAAAGATGGCACCTGTGAGTTCACCATTATCTGCATCACAAAACTCAACTGGTGAATGTATGTAGGGCAGTAGTAGACCTGAAGCCAGATAGAAATTGTGATAGGATATTATTGGTGTTTGAGTGCGAAAGTTGAATATAAAACTAATTTTTCAAAGACTTTAGCAAAAGAACATATACTGGATAAAGGTCTATAATTGTTTAGATCAAGTACGTTTCCAGTTTTATGGAGTGCACATTTCCAGATTGCTGGTAACTCACATGTATATTTTATATTTTTGTTATTGCCACTCTTCATTCTAACCCCAACCGGTCGTCAGACACCGCCTACCAAGAGCCTGGGTCTGGGTCTGGGTCTGGCTCAGGTTTCTGCCTAAAAGGAAGTTTTTCCTCGCCACTGTCCCACTGTTGCTTGCTCTGGAGGGAACTGCTAGAACTGTTGGGTCCAGAGTGTGGTCTAGACCTGCTCTATCTGTAAAGTGTCTCAAGATAACTCTTGTTATGAATTGATACTATAAATAAAATTGAATTGAAATTGAATGTAGACAAAGACATGTTGAATAAATCAGCAAGTGGATACATAAGAATATGGAAAGCTGATTTAATAAACCTGTTTTCTATTCCATCAAGTCCAGCACTACTGTTAACATTTAGATCATTAATGGCATTCTGAACTTTTTTAATGTATATATAATGTTTTTTCCAGTTTGAGAAAGTGGCATCGGTGATATTCACAGCCAGACGACTTATTTTGTTTAATTAGAAGTTGGCCTTCCTGCCATCTTGGGATGTTTTAAATAACTTCAAAACGAGGTTAAATTATTCATCCGTCTTCTTTTTAGGGGATGCTTATGTCGTGTTATTTTAGTTCTTTGATGTATCTTTACTTTAATAAAGTTAGTCTTTTTATTTACTAAATGTCTTTCACATCATGCTTTATATATGTATACTGTATATCACTATTACATATGTGCTTATATTTATGTATCATGAGATGTTCTATTGTCACATGTACACTACCGGTCAAAAGTTTGTGGTCACTTACAAATGTCCATCCCACTCCATTATAGACAGAATACCAGCTGATCTGAGTGGGGGCTGACCTTTAATGCAACATCTACATTGCCCATTATCAGCAACCATTCATCCAATGCTCCAAAGGCTCATTCTGGTCACTGATGTGATATCATTTAAAAAAACTGAGGAAACATTAGAGAACCTTTTGCAATTATGTAAGCACATAACGTAATCTGACAACTACCTGGTTAAAAAAACAATGCTGATCTCAGCTGGTATTCTGTCTATAATGGACTGCAATGGAAATTTCTAAGTGACCCCAAACTGTTGACCGGTAGTGTATATCTATATATTCTGTGATTTCCTGTAATCTACGCTTATATCTCAATATTCTCACATCATTGATATCTTTCTTTCAAAGTAGGAAAGCAAAGGTACGACTGAAAGCCAACTCAAAGAGACAAACGTGTGTGAACATGCAAACATACCTGCAGCAGCAGGAACAAATAGTCTTTAATTTACTCAATTTAGTCATCTTTCACATCATGCTTTGCACATTATATACACCTATTTCATATGTGCTTGTATGGATTTATCCTGAGATGTAAAACAGTAATCTGCTTAAAAAACATGTTTTTTTAAAGATTTTTTAGGTCATTTTTCGGCCTTTTTATGATAGGACAGCTGAAGACATGAAAGGGTAGAGAGACGGGGTTGACATGCAGCAAAGGGCGGTAGGCCGGAGTCAAACCCTGGCCCGCTGCGTCAAGGAGTAAATCTCTAAATGTGGGCGCCCGCTCTACCAACTGAGCTATCTGGGCGCCGTAAAAAAGTTGTTTTTTTCCTCAAATTTATGTCTAAGATGAATAGAAAAATGTCAAATTGTTTCTTATAAATCAATATATTCTGTTACTTCCTGCTAGAAAAAAAACTCAAACTAGTCCCTTTCTTGCAGGGTTAGGAAAGCAAAGGTACGACTGAGAGTTGACTTTATTAGTGACAAACGTGTGTGGACGTGCGCACATACCTGCAGCAGCAGGATGAAATAGTCGACCGGGTGGTTGCGCGTGTAGAGATAGTGACCGGGGCTCAGCCGGTTGTTTGGATCAAAGTGCACTTCTTGGTTGACACTGGGGTGACGGAGCAGGTGGAACAGGACCTTCTCCGACACGCGGCCCGGGCTGAAGTGTGACACCTCTGCAGGGGTCAAAGGTCAGAGACATGGGGTACGGTGAACTCGCTGTCTGGGCAGCGATGTCACGTACGGCGAGACAATAAGGTCTCACAGAAGTTGTTGCAGTTAAGGTGAATTAGAATGTGTAACAGGGACATAATCATTACATGTGCAGTGTCAAACTGTGACTGACCCCCCCCCCCACACACACACACACCTCTGGACAGGAAGCGGTGTGTAGCCAGCAGTAGTTGTGGTGAGGTTCGGATCTTGGCTTCTCCTTCGGGAGGCTTGAAGAGAGAAAACTCCTCGTGGACGCTGCGAGGCTCCAGAGGAATCTCCAGCGGCGCGAGAGGACGCTTCACCTTCCTGTCTACTGCAGGACAGCAGCGGTGGAAGAAGTGTTCAGATGCTTTACTTCAGTAAAAGTACTAACACCACACTGTAAAAATACTCTGTTACAAGTAAAAAGGGTCTGCACTGGAAATGTTACTTAAGTAAAAGTATGTAAGCATCATGAGGAAAGAACAATCCTCCCATTTTAGAAAGTGTAAAGGATCCAAACAGTTGTGTGTTTAATGGTCTCATCATTTCTAGACCTGTCAGTTAAACGCATTGTTAACGGCGTTAACTCAAACCCATTTTAACAGCGTGAATTTTCTTATCGCGAGATTAATGTCCTTTTTGGCCTAGCATACTTTGTAGTTTTTTTTCACATGCTGTTGCAACAACTAGTAACGTTAGAAAAACTACAACACCCACCGGATCTAGCTAGACCGGAAACACAACAACAAGTACGCCCACACGCCAAAGATTTCCTCCCTCCCCATCAGTTTTTTCACCCTTTTATTGATAGGCAGTGTTACATTGTGTGTGTGTGTATATATATATATATATATATATATATATATATATATATATATATATATATATATATATATATATATATATATATATATATATATATATATATATACAAGTTGATCCACTTTTCCATGTTGTTAAGAGCATTAAAATAAGAAAAAAAGAATGGGGCAAAAAGAAATTAAGGGACATTTAGAATAAATAAAAATGTGAGATTAATTGCGAGTTAGATAGGACATTAATGTTCAAGTTCAAGACCTTTATTTGTCCCAGAGGGGCAATTAATTTAGCTGCAGTAGCAAAGAAGTTGACATACAGTACATGACAACAAAGACAACAACATTGATTAAAAATACAGGATCAGACCAAATGGGGAAATAAATACCACAACATTAAAAATTAAGTCTAAGTGTGCCTTATGTGCAGACTTTACCTATTCTTTACAGAGTTAAGCAGAGAGATAGCAGAGGGTATGAAAGAGAATTTATATCTAATAGTTTTTGGCAGGTGGCTGACTGAAGCGGGAACCGGAGAGCAGCAATTTAAATTCTGCATTCAGGGGATGAGAACCATGAAGAAGACATGATGGATTCTGCCTTTTTAAGCACATGTCTATTGTACAGGTCAGTTGGTGACATCTGCTGAATCTCAATGATTTTGCTGCCAGCTTTCATTACCATTGCTAATGTGTTTTTCCGTTTAATGTGATTAATCATGATTAAATATTTTAGTCGTTTGACAGCACTAGTCATCTCAGCTGGACTTGTAGGCCCTTATATATTGTAGGCTAGTTTACTTTAGAATAAAACATCAGATTTTATGTGTTTTGTGTGCAAGAATCCTAATGTGTAAAGTAACTAGTAACTAAAGCTGACAGATTAATATAGTGGAGTATAATGTAGAATATTTCTCTCTGAGATGTAGCGGAGTAGAAGTAGTAAGTGGCATGAAAAGAAAAGACTCAAGTAAAGTACAAGTACCTCAGCATGTGTACTTAAGTAGAGTACTGGAGTAAATGTACTTAGTTACATCCCACCGCTGCAGGATGTGGTGGAAACGCTTTAATAAAAGACACCAGATGCTTCATGAAGAAACACATTTTACATTTAAAAAAAAAAAAAACTTACAGTATCCGTCGGACTCGTCCAGGATCTCGGACTTGATGATCTCCTCGATGACGTCCTCCAGCGTGACCAATCCCAGCACCTCGTAGAAAGGATCGCCCTCCCCCTCATTGTTCACCTTCTGGACGATGGCCATGTGAGAGTTGCCTGGAAATAAGAGCAGATCAGAAAACACTCCGTCAGTAAGCTTTACTTCAAAGACGTCATTCTTCAGTAATAAGTCAATTCAATTCACGGTTGTTTTGTTGCATTCATCATTGGGCAATGATTCATCAATTATCTATCAGCATATTGTAATTTAAGTGTTCGGAGAGAAAACTAGACTTCTGCACCTCCACCTAGCTCCGTTTTCAGGCTTAAGATAATCATTGGCCAATCACAGGTCATTTCAGAGAGAGAGCACATTCCTATTGGCCAAAACCTGATTTAATCCTGCAGAAACAGTTCCAGCATTGACAACAACTGCAGACACTGCACAGCAACTCCCCAGAGAGGAAGACACGTTTGGGGGGGGCAGTAGCTCAGTCTGTGGGGAGTTGGGTTGGGAACCGGAGGGTCGCCGGTTCAAGTCCCCATGCGGACCAAAATACGGAGTGTGGATTGGTGGCTGGAGAGATGCCACTTCACCTCCTGGGCACTGCCAGGTGCTCTTGAGCAAGGCAGCGTACCCCCAACCGCTCAGGGCGCTGGTTCAGCTGGCAGCCCCCCCACTCTGACATCTCTCCATTTGTGCATGACTAGGTCTTGAGCGTGTGTGTGTGTGTGTGTGTGTGTGTGTGTGTGTGTGTGTGTGTGTGTGTGTGTGTGTGTGTGTGTGTGTGTGTGTATATTTCAGGCTTGTGTGTGATTACTAACAAAGTGTACACAGAGTGTAAATTGTAATTTCCCCCACTGGGGATTAATAAATAGATTAAATTAAAAATTAAATTAAAAGTCTAGAAGAGAGTCTGACAATAAAACACGTGTCCATACTGGCAAAGCGTTTCATAGATGGAGAGTTTGGCTTTCAGTTGTCAAGCTTTGCCAGACCTTCCTCCACAGCCCTGCAGAGGAGGGTCTGGCTAGTCCACACAGCATTCTGGGATGGAAGAAAAAAGCATTTCTTTAAACCAATCACAATCGTCTTGGGCGGAGCTAAGCGAGAGACAAAACTTGTCTTGGTGGAACACGCGTACGTTCACAACAGAAACCTCTAGCTAGCTGTCTGGGTTTACCCTGCAGAGATCAGGTAACCATAGTCCTCAGAAATCAGCCGCAGGGTAGAGCGCCAACACAAAGACAGAGGAGGGTATCGGACCTCTGGCCGAGAAGACAGGCGTCCAGCAGATCCTCCGACGGCACAGGAGCAATCCCAGACATGAAATGTCGTTGATATAGACTAGACCTGCAAACTTCTACTTCTACAGCTTTACATGAATGTATTTTCTTTTGCATCCCTATTGTCCTAATTGATTTATCAAATCTATGTCCAATTCAGAATAAATAAAAAGGTTGAATGTTTTATTAGTCCATGTTTGAAGATTACTTTCTCCACTCCTATAAAAATGGGTTGCCTTTGTCCACCAGAGGACGCTCTACAACGTCCCTGTTAGTGACGGCGTTGCATAGTCTGTCCACCAGAGGACGCTCTACAACGTCCCTGTTGGTGATGGCGTTGCATAGTCCGTCCACCAGAGGACGCTCTACAACGTCCCTGTTAGTGATGGTGTTGCATAGTCTGTCCACCAGAGGACGCTCTACAACGTCCCTGTTAGTGATGGCGTTGCATAGTCTGTCCACCAGAGGACGCTCTACAACGTCCCTGTTAGTGATGGCGTTGCATAGTCTGTCCACCAGAGGACGCTCTACAACGTCCCTGTTAGTGATGGTGTTGCATAGTCTGTCCACCAGAGGACGCTCTACAACGTCCCTGTTAGTGATGGCGTTGCATAGTCTGTCCACCAGAGGACGCTCTACAACGTCCCTGTTAGTGATGGCGTTGTAGAGAGTCCTCTGGTGGACAGACTATGCAACGCCATCACTAACGGGGACGTTGTAGAGCGTCCTCTGGTGGACAGACTATGCAACGTCCCTGTTAGTGATGGCGTTGCATAGTCTGCGAGTGGGAGCACACCTTTCTTGAACTCCTCCAACATGGCGTCCAGTTTGGTGTCGTTGAAGACGTAGTGCAGCGGGTGGTTGTAGAACTTGGTGATGGTCGTCATGGGGGTGCAGTCATCCGGGTCCACCAGCGCCAAGTCCTTCACATAAAGGATTTCCACAATGTTGGATCTGGAAAATCAAAAGCAAACACACGTTGACGGGTGGACACGAGTACTGCCAATGTCACTGTATTGATTGTTTTCTGTAAAAAGCCGTGTTTCTGCACCCACCTCTCCTCCTCGTAGATGGGAACCCGGGTGTACCCGCACTGCATGATGTCAGACATGGTGGAGAAGTCCAGGACGACCGAGCTGGGCAGCATGAAGCAGTCCTTCAGGGGCGTCAGGATGTCCTCCACCGTCTTAGTGCGCAGCATCCCGCGGCTGAACTCCTCCTTCACAAACTCACTGCAGGCAGGACACAGCGGGGTCGGAAAACAGCCGTTAAACACAGATCCTGACGTAAGGGCAACTCAACATTATATCTGAAGCAGGGCTGGGTTTTAAGATAATCACTTTTCCAACTCAAATGGCTCTTCATTTGGATATCAATTCATAAATAAAATACACAAAATCAATCTTGTAAGATGCTCCTTTTTAAAAAAGGTCCCATGGCATGACAATTTCACTTTATGAGGTTTTTTAACCTATGGTCCCCCAGTGGCTAGAAATGGTGATAGGTGTAAACCGAGCCCTGGGCACACTGTAAAAAACATCTCCTCACTATCTGCTAGCTGCCTGTCCCCTGAACACACTGTAAAAAACATCTCACTATCTGCTAGCTGCCTGTCCCCTGAACACACTGTAAAAAACATCTCACTATCTGCTAGCTGCCTGTCCCCTGAACACACTGTAAAAAACATCTCCTCACTATCTGCTAGCTGCCTGTCCCCTGAACGCACTGTAAAAAACATCTCCTCACTATCTGCTAGCTGCCTGTCCCCTGAACACACTGTAAAAAACATCTCACTATCTGCTAGCTGACGGTCCCCTGAACACACTGTACAAAACGCGGTCTCTGTAGACAGCCCAGGGTCTACAAACAGCAACAAAAACAACCTGCGTCCACCTGCACCTCGGAGCATACACAAACAATGTTCCAGCTTTCCAGCCAATTATCTACAAGAAGGATTTGGGGGGTGGGGGACAAATGGCAGTTGACTTAAATTTCTGGAAAGTTGAACATCAGTCTACGTAGACTAACCGCAGACCCATAAATCAAGCAATCAGAGTGTCTTTCTTACCTGTAAGGGTCGTTGACGCTTGTGCGGATCATCTCCATGGTCCTCTCCCTGATCCCACAGGTGCTGATGTCCCGCCTCAGGCCCAGGTCCAGGATCAGCCCCAGAGGGCAGGACAGGGGGCAGGTGAGCACCAAGCAAACCTGGGCCAGCCAGGTCAGAGCCGGCGCCAGCTGGAACCCGTACCCGGAGCACAGCATGTGAGGACCCAGCTCAGCCAGGAAGAAGATGAGGAGGCCGCTGGTGAACACGGCCGAGACGATGGAGCCCAGCGCCCGGTACAGGAGGACGCCAAGGACAGAGTGTCCCACAGCACACAGGAACAGCAAAGAACATGTCTGGGATGGACAGAAGACGGGCAAAAGACATTTAGGAATACATATCATCAGAATCAGCTTTAAATGGTCCCATATCGTGCTGGTTTTCAGGTTCATACTTGTATTTTGGGTTTCTACTAGAACATATTTACACGCTTTAATGTTAAAAAAACACTATTTTTCTCCTACTGTCTGTCTGAATATACCTGTATTCACCCTCTGTTTGAAATGCTCCGTTTTAAGGCCTGTCTCTTTAAGACCCTGTCCTGAACAGCCCAGTCTGCTCTGATTGGTCAGTGTTTCCAGGTCTTCTGCATCTGCGCTCTCGGGCTACATCTACACTACTACAGTTTGGTTTAAAAACAAATATCTTCTGCTACGTTTACACCTCCTGTCCAGAACTCTCTGGCTTTTCCGAGCCCCTAAAACGGAGACAGTTGGAAACTCTGCTGTCCTCGTTTTGGTTTGCAAACTCTGGGGTTGCTTTGTAGTCTCCGGACACAAACGGAGACCTTTGGAGACGACGATGGACTTCAGTCCGTCTCATCAGTTGGGTGGTTTACAGACCTTTCAGTAACAGTCCCACCTCGTCATCAGTACAAGTTAATGAATCTCTGCTCTTACTTTTCACCATTGTTGTTCTTTCTTCAAAGTATTTTCAACTTACCCGCCCATTATTTTCAACTGCAGAGTAACGTCAGACAATCTACAAAGGCAGCTAGCAGATAGTGAGGAGATGTTTTTTACAGTGTGTTCTGGGACAGGCAGCTAGCAGATAGTGAGGAGATGTTTTTTACAGTGTGTTCAGGGGACAGGCAGCTAGCAGATAGTGAGGAGATGTTTTTTTACAGTGTGTTCAGGGGACAGGCAGCTAGCAGATAGTGAGGAGATGTTTTTTACAGTGTGTTCTGGGGACAGGCAGCTAGCAGATAGTGAGGAGATGTTTTTTACAGTGTGTTCTGGGACAGGCAGCTAGCAGATAGTGAGGAGATGTTTTTGACACCGGCGCACGTGCCCAGTATGTGTGTGCCCAGGTCATGTGATGTGTGTTGTCAGACGTGTTACTATGGACAGATTAGTTCTGCTACTGGAGCTAAAACTCTTGTGTAGACGGAGAATGTTATTGTCTCAAAACACCGCTTTGAAATGAAAACATAGTGTGGTTGTAACCTCTGAATCTCTGCTCCGTCACTGCAGCCGGGGAATGTGTACTGTAGCGGCTTAAATGCCCAATAAATAAATTAAATTAAAATAAATTCCTTAAATGTCCAATAAATCAATGAATTAATTAAATAAAAATAAAGGCCTTAAATGCCCAATAAATAAATAAAATAAATTCCTTAAATGCCCAATAAATAAATAAGTTAAATAAAATAAAAATAAATTCCTTAAATGCCCAATAAATAAATTAAATTAAAATAAATTCCTTAAATGTCCAATAAATCAATGAATTAATTAAATAAAAATAAAGGCCTTAAATGCCCAATAAATAAATAAAATAAAAATAAAGGCCTTAAATGCCCAATAAATAAATAAATAAATAAAATAAAAATAAATTCCTTAAATGCCCAATAAATAAATAAATAAAATAAAAATAAAGGCCTTAAATGCCCAATAAATAAATAAATAAATAAATAAGTTAAATAAAATAAATTCCTTAAATGCCCAATAAATAAATAAATTAAATTAAATTAAAATAAAGGCCTTAAATGCCCCAAACAAAATCTTTAATAATAAAAATAAAATTAAAAAAATTGGACAAAATAAAGTACACTCTGCAAGGAAGCAAATCCAAGTTTTATGAGGTATGGGGTCCTAAAAGATTTAAAGACTAGGATGATCAATCTCAGAAAATAGGTGACACCTCTGGTTCAGTTCGGTCTTCTCCATCTGTGACAGGACGATGACTTTAGGTGTAGATCTTTTTTTAATTCTTCCCTTTTGTTTTCTGGATAAGGTGCACTGTATAATGTTTGTCTATTTGTTTATTGGTTTAAAGTATGTTTTCCCTTTATGTAACCCCAAGTAGAGCTGGGCAATATATCGATATTATAATGATTTTGGATATCGTAATATCATAATATGACATAAGTGTCTTTTCCTGGTTTTAAAAGCTGCATTACAGTAAAGTGACGTAATTTTCTGAACTTACCAGACTGTTGTTACTGTTCTATTATTATCCTTTATTACCCACTTAGTCATTATATCCACATTACTGGTGATTATTTATCAAAAATCTCATTGTGTAAATATTTTGTGAAAGCACCGATAGTCAACACTACAATATCGTTGCAGTATGAATATCACGGTATTTGGTAAAAAATATCGTGATATTTGATTTTCTCCATATCGCCCATCCCTAACCCCCCCCAGAGGATGTCAGGGTGCGTGGGTTGTGGGTTGAGATCTGTTTTTGTTGCGTAATGTCTGTTAAATACCAATAAACAGAACTTAAAAAAAGAAAAGAAACAGACATAACAGCTAAAAACAACAAAAGCTAAACTAGGTAAACACTGACTACTGTGTACAGATATAAATAAAAATAAAAAGTATCTATAAAACACAATCACACAATGAAATGTGTAGACAGTGCGATAGTGGTGCAATGGTGCATAGTGCAAAGGGTGCTGGTGTAATAAATATGGGGTTATATACCAGAATCATAAAAAGATTTATTGCCAAGTAAGTAGCACTTACAAGGAATTTGCCTTTGATGATGGTACAGACAAACATATTAAACATTTATATGAAATAACAAACAATAAATACAGAAACAACTGTACTGAGAGAAATATTGTACTTTTTAACTCCCCTACATTAATGACAGCTTTAGTTACTTCACAAATTAAGATTTTTGCACACAAAACACATGCAGTTTATAAAATACGATGTTTTATTATGAATTAAACTACGCAGCAATATAACGGCATACAAGACCATTAAACACACAACTGGTTAGGTTGTTTTCCGGTTTCTAAATTGTGATAATTGTTTATACTTTTATTTAAGTAACATTTTCTATTTTTACTTGTAACAGAGTACTTTCACAGTGTGGTGTTAGTACTTTTACTTAGCCTAATTAATAGATCTGCATACTTCTTCCATCACATGCTTGTAAATATTTAACATTAAGAAAAATAAGGGGCTTTATTGATGCTGAGGTGTGTGCAAAAGTTTAAAATATACAGAATGTGCAGAGGACAGGTATGTAGTCCAGGATGTATGTATGTATGTATGTATGTATGTATGTATGTATGTATGTATGTATGTATGATAGATAGATAGATATTATAGATATAGATAGATATTGATCCAATAAAATGGATAATTATAGTGTTACAGCAGCAAAATCAGTCACACAGCACAGAATATGAATATTAATATAAATTAAATACTAGTTACTTTATCTACATGAGGGGTTGCCTTGGTTTTCCCACCTAGTTTTCAGAAACTTACCAAGAAGTTGCCCCTCCGCCTGATGGGCTCCAGGCGCTTGGCGGCCCGCTTCTCCTCCTCGGATCCGCAGCTATGAAGGACGTAAAGCTCCACGGGGTCCAGCCACAGCAGGCTCAGGTTCACTGTCCTCAGGGTCCCGCAGACCAGAAGCAGCAGCACGACCAGCACGGCCAGACCCCACGGCGGGATGTAGTCTGCGGGTGGACCCGCGTCGGTGTTGACACGCAGTCTCTCCGAGCCCACAGAAGCCCATTTCTCTCCACTCAGCACGCACAGCTGGTAGTAGGTCTGCTCGGTGCTAGAGATGCTCATCTGCCGGACCTCTACATCTACCAGCCGGCTGTTCTCCTCATCCCGGGTGATTTCACCCGTCACCTGGAAAGCGGACTCCTGGCGGTTGGACTCCTGCTCGCACGGGTCAGGCGTATCCCCGACCGACCCCGCTGCTCCGCCAGCTGCCCCTGCGAACGCCACCCATGTCCAGTTTCCATTCAGCCCAGTCCCGAAAAGACGGAGCTTGAACGTGGCTCCTTCTGGCGCCGAGATGATGCGCTCCTTCATATACACCAGACCCGTCGGGTCTTCCAGTCGCAGCCCCAGAACCAGCGGAGCTTCCTGGCTGCAGGCGCCGTACCTAATCCCGCAGAACAACAATATCATCAACAGGAACCGTAGACCTGCCAAGCTGGCCACCATATTGGAATTGGTCAGCCTGGCTCTGCTCATGTGACTTCAGCCCTGCAGTGGCCCCGCCCCCCCCGGGGCGTTCTTGGAACGGCGTCACACCGGAGAACAAATGGAACGCACTGGGCCAGCCAAACTAAACGAACACAACTGCAACTGAACTGCGTGGCGGCCATTTTGGTTCAACGCTTACGAAGCGTAGCGATGGAAAACTGTACATGTTGGGGCTTGACTGTGAATTTTGTGTTTTTACTGCACCCGCCTCTTCTCTCAAGCAGCGAATTGCAGTCGGTGTGTGTTCACAGACAGTAAAATATGACGAAACAAGGAGTGACCGCCCATCTTTGTTAGATTTCATGTAAACAAGTCATCCACCACTCTGGCTCCGTTAGACACACTTCACATTCATTGAATTATTCATGCGAACTTAATCACACTGTAAGACATTTAAGGAAAGGACTGCTTCACCCAGTACTCTTATACATCAAGTTTCAAGTTATTTCTTGTCACATGCACAAAAGTTAGTCTCTAAATCCACTTTTTATCCCCGTTTTTGTCTGTTTTTCCACATTTTTTGCATTTTAAACTGCATTTTATTATGTTTGAAAGGTGATATATAAATAAAGCTTGATTGAATTATTGTTTGAATTAGGAAAGAAGTCCTTGGTAATTCCCTCTAACAGTGCAAATTTAATATATGTATGAGAAGAAAAACTAAATAATATATATTTTACATTAGCTCCACATTTAACAGCAAACCCCCACACACACACACACAACCTGATCAGCAACCTGGGCTTTGGCTCTTCGCTGTGTTCATAGGAACAGACTTTTTTTTTTTTAGAAACAGACCACAGCAAGTCAGAGTTGGCATCCACAGGAGTCCCACAGGGCTGCGTGCTGAGCCCACTTCACATCCATCCACACCTCCAACTCCATGATTTAATTTGTGACGACACCACAGTAGTTGGGTTGATTTCAAACAGTGAGAGACGACCTGGGACATCTTGCTGAGTGGTTTGAGGACAACAACCTGGTCCTTAACACTTCAAGGAGAAGATGATTGACTTCAGGAGGAGAAAGTCCCCCCTCCCCCATTCACGGATAAGCAAGGGAAAACATATGAACCTAAAGTTCTGCGCTATACGCTAAAGAGGAAAAGTTGCAGATTTTCAACCCTTCAAGCAGACCTCTGGGTCTACTGGCATTAATCTGCATGTACGGCAGTACGGTTGAAAATTGGCAAACTCACCCTTAAGTTACCAGCTAACACTAGCGGTAGCAAGCTAGGTTAGTTGGCAATGTGCTACCGAACGCTGAACAAGATATTTTTAGGCAAACAAAGTGAAAATACACAGTGAGGGGGTCAAAATTCAGGTCTGTTTTAATGTGCACAGTGCCACGGTTTTCATGAATTTAGGTTTGCCCGAGAGAATCCACTTTTCTGAGTCCTTTAGCTACATGGGCATTTGTTTCAGGACACACTTTGAAAAATGTGAACCTGAGCCGCTCTGGTAGCTCACTTGGTTCAGCATGTGAAGAGGCCCAGTCCTTACCATAGAGGCGCAGGTTGGAATCCAAAACCACGGCCCTTTGCTTCATGTAATCCCCCCCTCCCCCCAACCCCTTTCCTGTCTTCAGCTGTCCTATCGAATAAAGGCCAAAAAAATCATCTGTAAACAAAAAGTTAACACCTTTAACACACCAGTTTTTAATTTGTCCAAAGTTATAAAATACATATTCCCTGTCATCATTTGTAATAATAATAATAATAATAATAATAATAATAATAATAAAAATACGTTCTCATGTGTGCAGTCTTTGTACGAGAAGAAGTGCAAGATTGGTAATGACAGGATTATAATAACCAACTTCCTTTTGATAACAAAACTTGAGGATCCACCCAGACGTCCTGTAAACAATTCTCACATCAGTTAACATGAAAAGATCAAATCCTGCAGACCAAAAGAAAATAATCCCACTAATCCACAGACAACTTTGTATATAAAGTTATTACAATATGAATCAAACAGAGACCGATTTTCAGTAGAGAAATATATCTCAGGTTTATTAACCTCGTAGATTTCTTCAAATGCCTTAACAGTACTTACAAAACGGTATGTACACATTGCTTTAAAGTTACACCACCCTTGTTTGGAAGTGTTCCTCCATCATCTTTGTTCAACCTTTGCAATAAAAGAAAGTTCACAACCAAGTCAGACATGTTACAGCCGTGTATTCAAATCTGCCCCCTGGGAAATGAAAAGGGCAAATAACTTCACTATCATATCAGAGTTTATAAATCCAAGCCCAAACTGGATTTTAAGTATTGTTACATATAAATATTGTTTTTCAAGAGCTTGAATTATCTCAAATTTGCACTGCAACTTTGAAAACCTCGATAAACACGGCCTGATCTCTCCGTACACATAAAAAGGCCGATAACGGACGCAAAAACATGTTGTGGGCCGCTTCGCTCTCTGTTTTGTTTCTGCATCGCTCCACATGCATTTAAACCTCAAACAATCTACTTGTGAATGATAAACTCAGGAAAACACAGTGGCATGGGAACGCTGCAGCAGAAAATATTTAACCTTCGTGCAGGTCTAATCATCACACCGCTGCAGGGCTAAAAACAACACTACAGGAGTTGCTGCTAAGCCCTGCTCCCCCCCCGCTCCTTTCACATGATAGAAACAAGGTCTGAACAATAAAAACGGCTTAGCGGAGCGGACCGCCGGAATTCCAATACTTTTGTGCGGCGGGAGAGGAGTCTAGATAAGGTCGGGATGTAAAATAGACGAGGAAAAGTGAGAAAGAAGCGTGGGAGGACAGGCGAAAAGAAAAGAGAGGGAGACACAGGATGGGGACGGATGACAGGAAAAGGGAAGGATGGGAAATGATTTTTGGCTGAGAAAAGAAAGCTTTGGTTATCACTTCTGACATAAAAAAACCAAAAAACAGAAGACAGCTACAGAAGATAGGAGTAAATTATGATTTGAGGTCAACTCTGTGCAACGCTTATTGCTATTTAATGCCGTCCTAGCAACGCAACGGAAACAAAACATCTCATAATAAATAGAGCTATTTTTTAACTTCTCTTCCAGTATCACGGAGATGCCCATCTCTCCATGTACAGAGTATTTACAGTTTTATCACACAAAAACAGCAATCAGGGAACTGAACACAGTGTTTCTGGGTCATTTTAACCCATTAAAAGCTGCGTCTTAACAGCTGGAAGCCCGTTTCACAGAACCACACCTTTAGGTGCCTAAAACAAACAAAAAAAATCAACAATAAATACAATGTTTACAATAAATACTCATGAATAAGTAGAACAATTGTTTGCACATTTCCCAGTACACAAACTGGTAGTCACACAGCCAACCAGTGGCTTCACTGGAAACCAGTTTAAGACCAATTGCTACATGAGACCTAAATGAACCAGCAGGCAGGTCTACATTTTCTTCCAACAGAGGGTAAGGCTACGTCGACTCTATTTTTCCCTTTAACGCGCAGGTTTCTCCAGTGAGCTGGAAGCTCCTGCTGAAATCTATGGTTTTCAAAGTGGCCATCCTCTCCGTGGTCGGATTCACCCGTTACGGGGACTCCGAGAGTAACAATTAGCTGCTGCTGGGGCCCCGTTAACCCCCAATTCCTCCGCCACTCTCTGTGCACTGCTTGTAGAGCTGCCCCGTCTTAAGCGTGGTTTATGGTTCTGCTCCATGGAGAGCTTTCGCTGTAGCCTACGTAGGAGGCCTGAAGTTTATACTTGTGTGTTGATGTTTGCGCAAGTGTGTGTATGTGTGTGGTAGAGCGAGTGAGAGAGTGACGGTGATTAGCTTCGGAGCGAGTAGCGACTCTAGAGTCATAGTGAGAGAAACAAAGTGTCTCCCCTGTGCTTTCTGACCACGGTAGGAAATCTGCAGCTGGAAAAGTTAACCCTCTCCTTGACTTACGGGGACCCAGAGCAGGTTCTTAATCCAGTTTTGAGAAATCATCCCACAAAAAGGAAAAATACTTTGGAATATTCACTTTTTCAGATTTACACAACTCACAAGTTTAAAGTGTTTTCAAAACAGTGCTAGCTTATACAACAGTTGTTTCTTTTTTTACCTTTTCACAGTCACAGTCACTTAAAATAGTGCCGGTGTCACTGCATACATTGGAGAAACAAAGTAGGTAGATTATAACATGCTAGCAGCTTTAATGTCTGAGCTCAGTCGGTGCGGAGCGCGCTGCTACAGTCGTCCGTACGTTTTATCTCTTCATCGCCACCGGAACACTTCCTCCAACTCCCTGTCTGCTCTGAACACGGTTGAATTAGTTCAGTATCATTTACACACACACACACACACAATAAAATGTACTTCACAATGTTGTCAGTGGACACACTAACACGTGATCTGTTACAGTTGGAGGAGGGTTTAGCCGTGAAGGGGTTAACAACAGTGCGAAGACATGCAGAGGAATGTTTGTTGTCCATGGACACGAGGCAGCGCGGTGGCTCAGTGGTTAGCACGTCTGCCTCACAGCACCAAGGGTTCAAATCCAAGTCCTTCCGGGCCTTTCTGTGTGACTGCATGTTCTCCCCCGTGTTTGCGTGGGTTTCCTCCGGGTGCTCCGGTTTCTTCCCACCATAAAGACATAGGTAGGTAACTGCTAGGTAACTAGGACTACAGTTGAAAATTAGCTGGCTAACACTGGTGCATTTACAGAAATGTTGATTAACGTGCATTGTCCTAATCAAATACATAAATCTACTAATCATTGCCTCTATTGTAATTTGGAAATGTTGACATTATTTCATATTTAAAGCAGAAAAGAGGAACAACACAGTACAGTGAGAGTTATGATCATATTTGATATTCAAGTAGTCTCGCATGTCGTGCATTGTCCTAATCAAATAAATAAATCTACAAATAAATAAATCCACATACAAATCTCATCGAGTTATCGTGCTGCGAGTGTTTCCAAAGTGTCAATGCTTAACCCTAGGCTTACTGCAAGCTTAAAGTTTAACAAATGCATGAGTGAAACACATTAAACCCGTCACCCTCAACATGTTGGGAAACACTTTAAGAGTCGTCCAGCGCGATCCGACGACGCACATCGAAATGTCTTGACAGAGAGACCGGATAAGTAACAGGTACAAAAAGAAAAGTAGTCATTACGGGTGGAAGTAACCACGTAAAGTTGTTTTTTTAACACGCCTCCCAACACATTCTCACACAAAGCGCGTCAAAAAGCGATGCCGGTCTCTCACACGAGAGAGGAAACAACGCTAAAGGGAGATTTTTGCGTTGGATGCCGAGAGCCACTGACCAAGCGTCTGTATTTGACGGGTTGGGCCTCCATGTTGCTTTCTGCTGTTTGCTAGCTGTGTTTTCCGGCACGTCCGTGACGTCAAACGTAAAACCACGAGAGAGAAAACAGAGGTATTTAACACGCTTCCGCATGATAAAACCCTTTTATTTATGAGCTAATCTTGCTGGTAAAAAAAATTAAGCTTTAGAGGTGCTGGTAGTCCAATTAAAAAAAAAAAAAAAAACTTGGTACAGACTCAGGCTAGCTGTTCGCCATTGTTCCCAGTCGTTTCATGCTAAGCTAACTGTGTTGTAGTGTTGTATCAGACTCTGTAGTAAGAGTTTTGTGCCGACTACTCCCAATAAACATGGACAGCAGATAGTACTTGCTCATAAAACTGTAAGCATTAAATTCAACTGCCAAACAAATAAAACCCCCTTCAGCTCCGCTTCCGGTCGTAGTTGTAGCGGCCTGCCGTTAGCCTCCACCGGAAGCTAACATTAGCTTAGGTCTCAGCTTCAGTCTAAAATAACGTTACTCAAACTAAACACTGGGAAAAGCCGGCTACAGCTAAATTAAGACTTTACAGTAATAATAAAGACAAGTATTGAGTGATTGCATTTTAAATGAGCGGTTACATATTTTAAGGGTTATTTTCAGGTTTTATTTTGAGGGTGTTTTAAAGTTATTACACAATGTCTCAGCTAGCGGTTAGCCCGAATTAGCTGTAAGCTAAACTAATGTTAGCTTCCCGGCGGAGGCTAACGGCAGACCGCTACAGCTACGAGCGTGGAACAGATCGTGCGGCGTCGTAAATCCTCAAAACAGGATTATCATCTGCGCATGCACACAGAAAATAGAGCGCTAGGTGACCGTGAGGGGACATCGACTGAATTTCTTTTACTGGATTCATATTACACATTATACCTTTAAATTAGTTGGATTATTTCTTCATGCCAGTGCTCGATTGTGTCAAAGTGAACCCACATTTGCCTTAAATTAGACGTACGGTACATTAATTGAAATAATAAATAAAAAGCCCAGTGTAACTTCCAGCCAAGACGTTTGACATCTTTGTTTCATGTCCGTGGACGCACAGTGTTGCAACAACTACAGATCCAGTTTGGTCGGCTCTCGGCGCGGCGTCGCGGTCAAGCTTTGTCCCGAGTACCGAGCCTGTCCTTCAACTTAAAACTGGTTACAAGAACCAAAGAAAGCAACAAAAAAAATTAAATCTCTCTCTCTCTGAATGTCACACACAATATATATATAAATTAAAGTATGTGAAATAAATATTGAAATATACCTCTTGGAAATTAGACAATTTAAATCATAATGCCAGCTAATTGTCAGCAGCTAAGACACCTTCACATCACTAGAAATATCTACTTAAAAAGGACCATGCCGGTGTTTTTGCAAGTTTTACGAGTGAAATATTAAGTAAGGGCTGCACAATATATCATTTTCTTATCGTCAGTGCAATATCAACTGTAATAAACACATTGTGAAAGACACGCATAGATTGTTACTGTTAGTTAACCTCTTCACAAATCACTTCAAAATATATGTTTTTCTCGCCTAAATTTTTCTCCAAAAAAAACTGCTACAGTTTCCCCATCCTTTGGCCCTCTGGGATGGTCCCGAGGTCATTGGGAAGCTAACACTCTAAATTTTTTGTTTCTTGTGTCAGTGTGACACTAGGTCTTACTGACACAGAGCTAAAGAGGTTAGAATAGAGAATTTCTATTTCCGTCCAAGTAAATCATATGTAAAATCATTAAAAAACACTACTGTAAGCATATTACATGATCTACATACAAACATAGTACCCCAGCCACATGTCTGAACTTAATACAGAAAAAATCCAGAAGAAAATGACTCAGAAAATGGCTATTTTATGAAGTTATTTCTACAGATATGTCTGTGCGTTTTTCTTATTTCCTTTCAGAAAAAAAGCCCAAAAAGTGCAAAATTAAAAACTTCTCAAATTAAAAAACACATCCACATCACTCATACACATATCTAAAATAACTACATGCATAAATTTATAGAAATAAGTCATTATAATTTGATGAAATGGTGAAATGCAATAACTAAGGCCTTATTTCTGCTTTGACACAGCTGGAGATATCACAAGGTTAAAGTTTTCTGGTCATGTTTGGTATCAATCAACTCGTCTTCTTATTGGCTACACAGGGAGGCTGGTTTCATAGCTTTTGATTCTAAATGGTTGGAAGTGCTGTCAATCTTTCCCACTTTGCCCTCTGTAAATCGTGTGACTTGATTGGCTTCCATAAGGGATAACTCAGGTTAGAGTAGACGGATTGGCTGAAACAACCTGTCAATCAAAAGCTGTTGATTCAACCTAACTTGCTGAATAGAAGGATACACTGTACCATTAGCAGAGCCGGCAGTAGGAGCGATTAAAGTCCATAAATGATGGACTTTTCAGCTTTGTTTGCGAGGAAACACGGCCAGAATCTACAAGATTGTGAGGGGACCAGCTCGTTTTGGATTAAAAGGATTGGATGTACTTATTCTTTGAACTGTTGGCAAAGCAGGAAAAAAAAGTTTATGGAGATCTTTCACCGCTGTGAAGAGAGACACGAGGAGAAAGGTAAGGACTCATGTCTGAATTTAGACACTATCTGCATAGAATCCGTCTGTGTTTCTTTACTTTAAACATGATTATAACCGCTGTAAGTCACCTTATGCTTATGTGTGTGGGCTCAATGGAATCATGAGACTTTAAGCTTTCTAATGATGCGCTGCATGACCGTGTTCATGAAGAGATAAGCTTGCAATTTGAGTTAAGAAAACGTTTTCTCCTAATAATGGAGAAAACGGTCCCGCTGACGGGACAGTGGCTGGTGAAGAGGTTAAAAGGTCCCATGGCATGAAAATGTCACTTTCTGAGGTTTTTTAACATTAATGTGCGTCCCCCCCAGCCTGCCTAGGGTCCCCCAGTGGCTATAAATGCTGATAGGTGTAAACCGAGCCCTGGGTATCCTGCTCTGCCTTTGAGAAAATGAAAGCTCAGATGGGCCAATCTGGAATCTTCCCCTAATGACGTCATAAGGGGCAAGGTTACCTCCCCTTTCTCTGCTTTGCCCGCCCTGAGAATTTGGCCCACCCATGAGAGAGAGACAAACGAGCAAAGTGGCAGTTGGTCAAGGCCACACCCCCAGCCTCCACCTTGCCCCCCCCCCCCCATTGTTACTGCCAACTACTTTCCATTGCACTCCAATTATCTATGTAATGAATAAAAATCAATTATAAGTAAAGGAAATTCCTTCATTGTGCGTCATGAACAATGATAAAAACAATGGTTGAATTTGCCAATTGATGTTTCTTTCCTCTTATTCAGTCTTCAAACAGTGAATCAATTATTACGTTTTTAAAACTGAACAACAATTAATTTAAAAAGTACCTTTAAGAAGTGTAGTTTTTGTTATTCTGTTAAATTCAATTAATTTCTGTCCCGCTTTAACATTTACAGTTTACATTTTGAGCTTGCTTTAATTTAAAGATGTCTCTCTTAAATTTGAAGAAGGCGTGCGTTTTTAAATTTAAAGTCCGACAGAGCAGCACAGGAGGCTCTGATTGGTCAGCAGCAAGCGTCTGTCCAATCAGAGCACCAGTTGTTATAAATTTAATTTTAACCGGTTTAAATGAAAGAGACGTAAAAGATATAAACCCTCCAGACGCCGTAGAAACCGGCTGGAGTTGTGTTATCAAAACACAGTGACCAGAAAATAACCTAGCATAAGTCCCGCCCCCACCGGAGGGGAACACAACTCTGGAGCCTCTGTCAACTCAAATCAACAGAAAACACAAAGCCTAAAAGCTGCTGACGGTGATATTCACTACCATCAACGTAAAGAACCCAGAGGTTAAGTTTTCAAAGGCTGCTGAACTGAAAAACTGAATTTTACGAAGATAGTGGATCCAGACGTGAGGAATCAGCAGGAAGAGCGGGAAGACGCTAAGGTACGTTATGCCCGATATTTCGTCTGCAGCGAGCATTTTGTTACCAAATAAAACATCTAAATGTTAATTATAGGCCAACTACATTTCTGTAAGTTAAGCTGAAGCATTTTGAGGATGTAACCGTGTTATAGTGGAACGTGGATAACCCAGAAAGCTACAGTATTATGTTTGAAGTGTCTTAGCTTGCTAACATTAGCTTACTAACAGCTAACTTGTCCTCTCTGGTAGACATAGGTTGCCAAAATAATCCCTTGACATGCTTAAATGTGATGTTTTTTAGCTAGCTAACAGGCACTTTGTTAGCGTTTCAGCCGTTAGCTGCTCGTCGTAGTGACGGTTGTTTTTCCCTCCGGTGGGCGTGGCTTTAAGAGCGTGACGCGTTGCGCTCTGTCTCGATGGATTACACAACTCTAGCAGGTTTCAATAGTCTCACAATTAAAATTCAAGCCAAACTGAAAAAATGGAAACCAACCAATGCCTTGAAGTTAATAAAATACATTAAAAAAATTAAAAAAAAATCTAGAAAACTGCAGCAAAAAACAGTCTAATCATGCAAAGTGTTTACGGTTTGGTTTAAATTGGTGAAAAACATGCAGAACTGGTACGGTTGATTAACGCTCCGTGAGTACAGTGACTCGGGTCCGTTTGCTGGTACTTCATTTAACTCACTGACATAAATTCACTCGTTCACATCTGCCTTCAAAAAATGGTCTGAAGGCTAAAGAAAACGATCTTTAACTAAAATAAAAACCTCCACTGATATAGTTTATATAGTTTTTGGATGGTTCACTCTTTGGAAAAACAAATGAAAATAAAAAAAACTATTTAACACACTACATTGATTTGGACAGTTTTCTGTTGACTTAAAGGGCCAGTTCACATAAATTACTTTAAAACCAAAGTTTAAATAGCTTCAGTTTTATATGAAGAGGTTTTTGAGATATCTCTCTCTTTAACTTTTCCAAAACCTGACAAATAAAACCAAAAGCGTCATTGAGACCAAAAGTCTTTGTGCAATCCTGGTGAACTGATCCTTTAAAAACACTCATACACAACCCTGTCTATATTTCCAGTCATACTCACTAGTGTTCCCTTAAGTTCGCCATCTTTGTAGTCTCTTCTGTATCTTTTTCAGTGTTGTTTGGAGGGGAACATGCAGGACGGGATAAAGGAGGATCTCTGTTGACAAAACACACATCAGGTGCTGATCCTCAGCGTCCCCTACATAGAGGTTCAACGAGCAAACACAAAGTAGTGCCAGTGAGTGAGTGCACAGGTAGTGTAGTTCCCCCGCAGAGACGTCAGTTAGATGGTGCTTTCCGTGTGTCCGTGACTGATGGTGTGGACGTGTGGGTGGGGGTGTGCCAGGCTGTAGCTGGGCCTGCGGTGGCCCAGACAGTTCTGCTGCTCACTGAGCAGAGTGGTGGTCTCTCCGGCCCGTTCTCGGGGCCGAGGCGGCGCCTGCTGGGACTTGGAGGACAGGGAGGAGGGCAGAGTTGGGTGGGGGTTAAAAGTGCACGTAACTGCGCTCACGGCGGACGGAGAAGCTTGGGAGACGGGGGCGTGGTTGCACGGAGGCGCTGAGGCTTGGGGCAGAGCGGCGCGGCTGCTCTGCGGAGGCTGGGTGTTGGTCGGCGGGCGCTGTGCAGGAGGCGTGGCCAGCGGCAGTGGGCCGCGGGGCCCCGGCGGCGTCACGGGGGGCAAAGACACGGACGTATCCAGGCGGGTGTGACTGCCCTCTGGAGACTGCGGCGTGCTGTCCAGCCTGGACGCCAGGAGACCGTTCTGGTACTGAGCCCGAGTGATCTGAGGACAAAACAACATCGATAAGACAATTTAAAGAAATATCTTTTGATCAAACTTACCTTTCTCTCGCATTACCAGACCTACCCCAACAGCACTGTGGAGTAAGGTCTGGCTACACCACAGATACTTTCTGGGATAGGAGGTAAAAACAAAAAAACGCTCTCTGGGCTTTTTTTCAAATCAAAAACAATTGCGTTAGGCGCGCTAAGCTACAGACACGGCGGCTCTGCAGAATAGTCTCAGGAAGGAAGTTGTTAGTGGAACATTTGCACCCCGCCAAAGGAAAACGCCACATAGAATATTAAATGAACTTAACCGTTGACACAATACAGTAACGTGACCTATTAAAATTAGCTGTAAACATGGTTACACCTCAAAGCTCTTACCAGTTTACTTTGTCAATCCCACCGATCTGTACCAAGACGTCCCAGTTAGAGAGCAAATGCCGTAAACGTGTTCTTTGTAAATCTATACAATCATTCCCCGGAAGAAGCAAACAGGCCTGGCTTGTTGCCCAATCCAAATTTCTGTCAAAACGTGACATTTTGTAGTGTTATAACACACCTGCAGAGGTAAACTTTAGCTTGCTAGCTCGGAGGTTGCTCTTGTTGTGAAGAGGCAAAGCCACACATTGGGCGCTTCAACGAGCGTCTGGCTTGTCAGTCTTATCCTGCCAATGTTTTTCAGTTGATCAGACAACCTTTAACCTGGATAACCTTTAAAAAAAAATAAAAAATAATAACTAACCGATGGAGGCAGCGGTAGAGCAGCAACTCTCGTGTTCTGCGAGGTAAAATGTCTGTTTTTGTCAGAGGAGTCTGATGTGGGGCGGGCTCTAGCTCACCCAGTAAGAGCGTTGAGTCCTGCAGCCGCCCGGGTTTGAATACGACCCGCGGCCCTTTGCTGTGTGTCATCGTTGTATTTTATCTTTCTGGTATTTGTTATTTGTTGTGTCTTCTATTGTATTTGTTTTTTTTATATATTTTTATTCTTTGTTCTTTTACTGTGAAGTACTTTGGTAGGCCTCGGCCTTGGAAATGTGCTATACAAATAAAGCTGACATTGACATTGACATTGACATCCCCCAGTCTCCCCCCCCCGCCCCCCTTTCATTTCTATCCACTATAATAAAAAGGGAAAAGCCCCAAAAAATAATCTTAAAAAAAAAGGAGTCCGGTGGCTTTGAAGAAAGCACAGATACCGGCTTCAGTGCCCCGTCGTAAAAGGCTGTCTGACACCAAGGTAAAGAACTGAAAATATTCAAAAATTAGTGTCCACTTAAACTGATATCAGTGTTTTAGGTGTCCAACTGCTAAGTTACTCTGGCTGCCTCTCCAAAGCGTTGTCATGCCGACCGCCATCTACTGTAGCTAACACACCGACTATGGAGACGTAGCTCATACAACCACAAAATAGCCAAAACATCCCTTTAATGTATTGGAACTTTTACTTTTACATAGGACACTGGAATCTGTGCAATTTCATACAGTGCAATATTTAATATATTAACCATTCTATTTCATTACTGTGCAATATTTATTTATTTGTTAATACTGATCTAATTTCACACAGTGTGTATTCAAAGCTATTTTAAATATGTATACAGTTGCTCTCCGGACTCAGGACTGTGCACCCCCCCCCGCCTCTTCTTTCTTTGCACTACCTACACTTTATATTTTTGACTTTTTTTTTATATTTTTGACTTTTTTTTATATTTTTGACTTTTTTTTTATATTTTTGACTTAAATTTGTGATATTTTATATTGTTATCTTTATGTTATTGTTATATATACACTGAAAAGGGATCGCTCTAATTTCATTGCACAGGTACTGTGTACTTGTGTATAATGACAATAAAGGCTTTCTATTCTATTCTATGAGTTGTCTGACTGGTACTTACCTTGACGAACTGCAGATCTGTGAGAGCCCGCACGCAGAAGTCTGGTATGTACTGGAAGGGGGTGCCGGGCATCTGGGTGATGCTCCCGCCCGACCGAGCCGCTCTCCGGAGGCGCTCCGTGCAGCTCAGAGACGCCGAGCGGTTGAGGTTGGCCCGTGTGAAGGAGAACGAAACTCTGGAGGATTGACAGAGAAGAGAGCGAGTGAGAGGGTGAGGAGGCAAAGAGAGCACGAAAAAAACTGAAACACTTTGACACGAACTAAAGCCGAAAACACCAGGAAACAACGGGGGACAATGGCGTGAAAACAAGATGAGAGCGTGAAGCGCTGGATGACATCACACGTGTTAATGCCGACGTCACCGACATCATGAGGTTGTGTTTGTGAGGGAAAGAATGCGACAAACATGCCACATGCGATGAGGCCAAGTGCATCGTTTGAGCATTTTAGTGCCACAGCGAGACTGTCTGAGATCAGAGGAGGAAGCTCTCTCATTGGCTGGTTTTAGTGATGTCATGGAGGGTGACGTTAGGGGGCAGGAAAACATCCCTGTGGTCTTGGAAAGTTAAAGGACAGAGAGAGAGTGTGAGCGACAGTGATGATTAGTCAGTGTCGTGTAGAGGAGATCGAGTGCGAGGCACGGGAAGTATTTGTGCTTAAAGGAATCGTTCAACATTTTTGGGAAATACTCTCGATACCAAACTTTGGAGCTACAGCTCATTAGCTTAGCTTAGCATAAAGACTGGGAACAGCAAGCCTGGCAAGTCTGTCAGAAGGGAAATCACCTCTAAAGCTCACTTATTCACACATTATATCTTGTTGTTGTTGTTTTATAGAGGGGGGAAGTCTATCCCTTTCCGGTGTGTCCCACTGGACCTTATTTTGGAAAAATGTATGTACGGTAGGGAACGAGAAGAGATTTTCTTTTAAAGAAACGTTAAATCCGGTCACGAAACACAGAGTTTGAAGCTTCAACGAAGCATCCCTTAGAGACTTTGGGCTGTGTTATCCTTGTGATTATGTTTTTTCACCGTCTAATGCTACAACAACTTCACGACAAACGTGAACGACTTGGAAAATCATCTTTCAAATTGACGATCATCATACGTGTAATTCATTTATTTAAAGCATCATCTGTCTCTCCCGCGGACATATTTTTCCGAAATATGGTCCCATGGTGGTATATTTATTAAAAACATATAGCCTACATATTACCTTAGGCTAGCTGTTTCCAGTCTTTATGCTAAGCTAACTGGCTGTAGCTTCGTATTTGAAGATAATCTCATCTAACTATGAGAAAGAAAGCAAATGAGCATATTTCTCAAAATGTCAAACTATTCTTTTAACCAGAGGTCTACAGTCAGATTAGACGACTCCTTTTCGTGGTAAAATGTTATAGGAGTTATGAATAATATCTGACCACAGATCAGTGGTTAGAAGGGAGGAGGCGGTGGTGACAGGGTTAGAAAATAAAGGCCGCTGTGCCTCGAGCCCCATCCAGCAAGTTTGTCCAACTCTCTTCACGCTGTAATGATCTGAGGGTTAATGATCCGCTGTGATCAGTGAGGAACCCAGCCGCCCTGGAGGTAAGCTGACCCGAGTTAGTGCAAAGTTTAAAGCTGCAGCTACTGCTCGTTTCTGTGATTAAATGTAAATGTGCTGTATTTATATAGCGCTTTTCTAGTCTTAACGCCAAAGCAATCAGACCGTCAATCCATTAGTCGACAGAAAGTTAACCAAGAAATGATCCAGTTTGAGTCATTCAACAAGCAAGGCAACTGCGTTATCTGAATTAGATGTCTATTGGTTTCTGACTGTTGGCCGTAGAAAACAAAACAATGTCAAGATTCTGGGAATTGATATTTTCCTTTTCAAGATTTGTTTTTGGGTGTTACGGTACAAAAACATCTTGCACAAGTTACAGTTTTCCTGTTGACACAAAGCTAACATTTAAACTAACAGAAAACATCTCTGCACACCTGCCTGTGTAGCCCGTGCATGGGAGGATTGAAGGGAAATTAGACAATATTTCACATTTGAAAACTTTGGCTTCTTTTGTTTTTAGTAAAGTTTGAACTCATATCAACACTAGTGTTGAAAACGCTTCAAATCAGAAAGCTCAAACTATCAGTTAAGACCCTGTTTTTAGTCTGAACGTGGGGAAAGGGCCGGTAATTGTTCAAAAAATAACTCTTACACACTGTCTGCCGACTGAAAAGGACACAGAAATCAACATGCTGCTCTCATCTAAGATTATTTTTCAATTAACCCTCCTGGTGTCTTTGGGTCAAATTTGACCCCTTTCCAAAAAGTTTCTATATCAGAAATTTGGTTTCTTTCAAACAAAGTAATGTGGATGGTTCCCAACAACGCTCCTCACAAGTTAAATAAATAATCAGTTCACTACTGTCAGTGAATGTGTGTTTTTTGTCAATTTTATAGAATTTGGAGGAAAAACATTTGGTAAAAGACCTTTAAAAAAAAAAAGTGTAAAAAAGAAAGAAAAATGTCAAAAGAAAATGACTAAAATGTGAACAAATGTCAAAGTGACAAAAATGGGAAAAGATGTCGAAAAAAGTAACAAAAATGTCAAAAAGGGACAAATGTCAAAAAAATAAATAAATAAAAAAAATGCTTTAAAATTTTGGGGAAAAACCCACGAAAATTTCAAAAGGCTCAGAAAAAGTTGATAAACGTCAAAAACATTGGGGGAAAGCCACAAAACTGTCAAAAAAGACGACCATAACCTTGATAAAAAAAGGTTTTTCATTTCAAATTTTGACTCAGAAAAACAAAACTTTTAGGGTTAGAAGTCTAATTTACTCTATGCAGCGTAATAAATGCAAAGAAAAATAACCTTCACAATTTTCCAGAACTCAATGAGACGTCTTTAAATTGCATGTTTTGTTAAACCAACAGTCCAAAACCTGAAATATATTCAAATTCCAAAGCTATAAAACAGAGAAAAGCAGCAAATCCTCACGTTAATATTTGACATTTTAAGCTGATTTGGTTGACGGCAGAATGATTGAGATTTAAAATCAGGTCTCTTTTGTACTCACCAAAATGGGTCCCCAGTATCGAAACCTGTTGGTAAATTTAAATCTCAACATTTCGGGCGGTTTTTAGACTGTTTTTGCATTTAAGCAAAAGTCTTAAACAGATTGCTTGTATTTAGACAATATTTCACATTTGAGAACTTTGGTTTATTTTGTTAAAGTTTGAGCTCCAATGAACCGTGTTGAAACCTTTCAAACCCTACCAATCAAAAAAAGCTCAAACTATCAGTTAAGACACTAGATAACTTTTAATATATTAATATAATATTAATGAGAACTGGCCCAAATGGAGCCGAGTCTTCCTGCAGGCTTTCTATACCACGCTAGAAACAAGGTAACCACGGTAACCAAGTTACAGAGTCCATGGTCGGACATCAGACATCACCACAAAGTCATGAAATACGCTGGCACGGCACCTTTAAAAGTAACACTAAAGAACTTTTCCGCTTTGGTCCCCCTACAGGTTGGGAATTGTCCATTACCGCTGTCGTAATGTCTCATTATGTCTCATTATGTCTCATTATGTCTCATTATGTCTCATTATGTCTCATTCGAACTACAGATCTGCAACCCGATTGGAAAACTTGCACCAAAAAATACCTTAAAATACTGTTTCCAAAATCGTTTCAGTGGTTCATCAACTCGTAACAGGGTGAACGGCACTCCTGCATTCGCTTTGCGGCTCTCTACCGGCTATAACCGCACTGTGCAAGTTTTCCAGAAAGGAATCGGATCGGTTGTTCCAATGAGACATAATGAGACAACTCTGCTTCCAACCTGTCGGGGGACAGAAGCGGGAAAAGTCGCCTCGTTGCTTTAAATCAATCTGAAGAAGGCCAAAGGGCGGTTGTTTGTTCAGAAAATCATGAAAACGAACGAACAAACAATAAATTAAACTTTGCTGTATGCTAAACTGTATTTATTACGGGCCTGAACTTGCTGGATCCGGGCTCTGGAGATGAGGAAAATAAAATATAAATGGTGAAAAGGCTAAAAGAGGAACCCCTCCCTCCCCCCCACCCTTCCTTCCTCCCCCCCACCCTTCCTCCCCTCCTCCCTCCCTCCCTCCTCTGGCCCATGCGATAGTTTACCTGGGAAACGAGAGAACAGAGAAAACCTCTTAAGAGAAAGGCGTCGTGGAGGGTGACGCCACCGATGGGGAGAGGGGGTGACGGCTGAGAGAGGAAGAGGAAGAGGAGGAAGAAGGAGCAGAGAGAGAGATTTAGGTTTATTTGTTTTAACTCCCATCTGCAGCGCTCTGCAGGGTTTATTGCGTCCGTTAACATCACGATAGAAACAAAAAAAAGGTATTCATTAGCTTATTTGACAGGGAACCACAAAACAGCCACGAAATCAGCATCGCCAAACCCACCAGACCCCATTTAAATTAAAATGTAATTTAATTAGCGTAAAACACACTTTATTCAAAGTGAACAGGAACAAAATAAAACTATTAAAAGCCGCCATGCATCGTCTTTCCACTGTTCCAACTATCACCACCCTGGTCTGGTTGAAATAAACCCTAAATTAACCAATTTACATGTGGAGATATGATGCTCTATACACTTTAAAAGTAGTGATTATTTACCAAGGAGTCTGGTGGAGATATGCTGCTCTATACACGCTAAAAGTACTGATTATTTACATGGAGTCTGGTAGAGATATGCTGCTCTATACACGCTAAAAGTACTGATTATTTACCTGGAGTCTGGTGGAGATATGCTGCTCTATACACGCTAAAAGTAGTGATTATTTACATGGAGTCTGGTGGAGATATGCTGCTCTATACACGCTAAAAGTACTGATTATTTACATGGAGTCTGGTGGAGATATGCTGCTCTATACACGCTAAAAGTAGTGATTATTTACATGGAGTCTGGTGGAGATATGCTGCTCTATACACGCTAAAAGTAGTGATTATTTACATGGAGTCTGGTGGAGATATGCTGCTCTATACACGCTAAAAGTAGTGATTATTTACATGGAGTCTGGTGGAGATATGCTGCTCTATACACGCTAAAAGTACTGATTATTTACATGGAGTCTGGTGGAGATATGCTGCTCTATACACGCTAAAAGTAGTGATTATTTACATGGAGTCTGGTGGAGATATGCTGCTCTATACACGCTAAAAGTACTGATTATTTACATGGAGTCTGGTGGAAATATGCTGCTCTATACACGCTAAAAGTACTGATTATTTACATGGAGTCTGGTGGAGATATGCTGCTCTATACACGCTAAAAGTACTGATTATTTACATGGAGTCTGGTGGAGATATGCTGCTCTATACACGCTAAAAGTAGTGATTATTAACATGGAGTCTGGTGGAAATATGCTGCTCTATACACGCTAAAAGTACTGATTATTTACATGGAGTCTGGTGGAGATATGCTGCTCTATACACGCTAAAAGTAGAGATTATTTACATGGAGTCTGGTGGGTTTGGTGATGGTGATTTTGGGGCCGTTTCATGTTAAACTAAAAGGATCTTACTCTTTAACTAAAATGTCTATCTCTGTAGGGATCCTTTCCATAATATTGTCAGATACTTGGAATAATAATCTGAGAATGTCAGCGGCAAAAACAACTTTTAGTGGACGGAAATCAACGGTGCGCAATTGCCCTATCTGATTACATTGAAGCCCGCTTCACGGCTGCCGGTTACAGCGTTCTCGCTCAATACTGGACCAACTTCAAAGATCTCTGTTCACATCAGTCTCTAAGACACCAATGCATGAGAAAATTGGGTCCAAGTTAAAAAAACAACGAAATTAAAAATAAACTTTTTGAAAATCTGCAACTTCCTGATTGATCTTTCTAACTGAGAAATATTAAAGTTAAAAACATACATCTGAGCGTTTCAGGATGAGAAATGATCACGTGTTTGACGCATACAGTTGACAGTGCACATGCACGCACACACACACACACACACACACGGAGCTGCATCATGTGCACATGAAGCACAGACAGCTGGTCGTCCAGGAGACAGAAACAGGTCGACAGGAAGGGAAAGGGGAGAGCAGAAGAAAAAGAACAAGAGAGATCTGAATTAAGCAGTTTTGATGCAGAACCACTGGGAGTCCCCGGTGTTACGGTGAGTCAGAGCGGCCACACGGCGGCGGGGCTGCCTGCACACTGACACCAACCGGCCACTTCTCAGGTAGGCTTACATCACCCTACACACAACCTCCTCTTTATCACATCAGAAAACGTTAAGACAATGTGGCCGGGTTAGCTCAGCCGGTAGAGCAGTCGCACATATTTAGAGGTTTACTCCTCGATGCAGCGGCTGCTGGTTCGATTCCAACCTGCGGCCCTTTGCTGCATGACATTCCCCTTCTGTGTCCCCTTTCACGTCTTCATCTGGAATTAAAAAGGTCTAAAATGCCCAAAAATATTATCTTAAAAAAGAAGAAATTGTTAAGACACTACATACTTTGAACCTGTACAGACGATTACAGAAGAATTGTAACTCTTGGTTTTAAACCAATGTTTAATTTCTCATGGTGGAAACCCTGTCACGTGAGTTTATGACAACAAACTGTTGCTAAAGGTGTGAGCCTGTTGTGAAAACTAGAGTAAATAATACTTAAAAAAAACAGAGAGAGCTCATATTGTTTGACACTGTGCAGCAAAATGTTGCCGTACAGCTTCTATATCTATCTATCTATCTATCTATCTATCTATCTATCTATCTATCTATCTATCTATCTATCTATCTATCTATCTATCTATCTATCTATCTATCTATCTATCTATCTATCTATCTATCTATCTATCTATCTATCTATCTATCTATCTATCTATCTATCTATCTATCTATCTATCTATAATTAGCGCTGTACCGGTTTGTGTATTCCCCCCGAACCTTTTTGTTACAGGATGTTCTGATCGACATACGACAGTTTTACCTGGAAAGTTTTGGCAGCGTGCGAGTCGCCTCGGCCCGGTTAGCCGGGTTAGTCGAGCTGGAATGCAAAACCATTTGTTTCAAACAGCGTGCCGACATCGTTCGGCTGAAGTCGGGTCTGACTGTGAAACTCGGCATTACCCGAATGAGTTGGGGCGCGCCACTCACTGATGATATTGATGTTTCAGCTCAAGAGTCGATTCAGAATCAATTTGATTCAAAAATGATTCGCTGTATGGAAATGTAGTTACTTTTCCCCATGTGATACTATACAAAAAAATATGAATTGATTTTAAGTCTGTAGAGCTTGACTCTCAATACACGATTTTCTTTTGCAAAGCCCGACCGACGAGTCAATTAGCGAAATGAAACATGAACTGACTGGAAGGTGAGTCTTTGAGTGTTTTTTAAAAAATGTCTACACTTTGTTATTTTCCCCGTTTTACCAAAAACATACCGAACTGTGAAATGTGTGTACCGCTACACACCTAATAGATATTAGAGATGCTCCGATAGCAATATGCCTCCGATACTGCCTAAGACGCTGGTATTGGGAAGGACTGGAGTTTATGCACCGATCTGATACTACAGAATAAAGAAAAAGAATGAAAATCTACGTTAAAGTAGTTTATTTATGTTTTTTTCGGTTATAAGTTCTGTGGTTGTGGTGTGGTGTTTGTGTTTGTTCATGTTTCACAAAGAGTTTAACCTGATTCAGACCAACAAAGATAGAAATCATATCACATCCATCCAGGAATAGTAGTATACAGCTGTTAAAATATCAAATATATGACACACTGGTATTGGATCGGTACTCGTATTGGCTGATACGCAAGTTCAGGTATCGGGAAGCAAAAAATGGTATCGGCCCATCTCTAATAAATATAATGAGTGTGTGTGTGTGTGTGTGTGTGTGTGTTGTCTCACCCAGTGATGGTGAGCTCAGAGCCATGACTCCATAGTAAGAGAACGGGCCGGTTTCAAACTTCATGTTTTCATTTCCAGCTTCCACTTCCACTCGTCCCTGAAACACACAGAGGACATTTTGTCAAATAAGGACATTATCTGACTGTGTGTGTGTGTGTGTGTGTGCGCATAGTCTGCTGTTCTGCAAAATCCAGCAGTCTTCTCCTGTAACAGGTAACAGAAACACTTTGATGTCCGCTAAATATTACATTCTCCCACAGGTGTCTTTTACACACACACACACACACACACACACACACACACACACACACACACACACACACACACACACACACACACACACACACACACACACACACACACACACACACACACACACACACACACACACACACACACACACACACACACACACACACACACACACACACACACACACACACACACATGCCCAGTGTGTTCGACTGGTCATGTGATATGGGTTGTCAGGCGTGTTACTATGGACGGAGATCAGTTCTGCTGCTGGAGCTAAAACTCCGGCATGCGTCCTCGGCCCCGTAAAGGAACGCCTGCTCAGCTGTGCCCAGAACCACGTCCTCACCAAAAGTATTTCTCATGTGACAGAAAGAAGTGACAGTAAATCGTGTCTTTTGGATGTTTTCATACTGAGGGTGATGTTTGATGCTTGCTGCTCTTGGCTGTCGGAGCTCTGAGCAGCGGTTGCCTGGAGAAAGCAGCCGCCGGCAGACAATAACGTTATTTTTAGTTTCATTAAAAAGTCCCCAAATTCACCAATATGGGTTATTATATTGCTCTTTTGTCGCAACATCTGCTGTTACTATTTATTAGTCTCATATTTCCAAACCTATCTCCACTGTGTCACCCGGCGAGCCCGAGTTTTCTCATTACAAAACAATAACAGAAGATGGAAATCATTTAAAAAACATAGCTATCTATGAATGTTTGGTTGCTAACGTTAGCTCAAAACACCATTCAACTGACAGCCTTTGTTGAGTTTGATGCTAACTTGTAGCTAAGCTAGCAGTGAACCAACTTGGTTAAGTACAGTTGTGGTCAAAAGTGTACATACACTTGTAGAAAATCACAATGTTATGGCTGTCTTGAGTCTTCAATAAGTTCTACAACTCTTATTTTTCTGTGATAGAGTGATCGGAACACATACATGTTTGTCACAAAAAACAGTCATAAAGTTTGGTTCTTTCATAAATTTATTATGGGTCTGCTGAAAATGTCACCAAATCTGCTGGGTCAAAAATATACATACAGCAACAAAATATGTCAATTTTGGTGATGTAGCGAGTTGTGTCAATCAAATTAGCTTCATGTCATGGCCTCTTCACTTCTTCTAAGTGATTCTGATTGACTACAGCTGTTGACTTCTCATGAGCCCATTTAAATAGGGCTCATTTGACCCAGTGATTAGACTCAGCTACAAAAGCTACAATGGGAAAGTCAAAGGAACTCAGTGTGGATCTGAAAAAGCGAATTATTGACTTGAACAAGTCAGGGAAGTCACTTGGAGCCATTTCAAAGCAGCTACAGGTCCCAAGAGCAACTGTGCAGACACTTATACGCAAGTATAAAGTGCATGGAACAGTTGTGTCACTGCCACGATCAGGAAGAAAACGCAAGCTATCACATGCTGCCGAGAGGAGATTGGTCAGGATGGTCAAGAGTCAACCAAGAATCACCAAGAAGCAGGTCTGCAAGGATTTGGAAGCTGATGGAACACAGGTGTCAGTCTCCACAGTCAAGCGTGTTTTACATCGCCATGGACTGAGAGGCTGCCGTGCAAGAAAGAAGCCCTTGCTCCAGAAAAGGCACCTTAAGACTCGGCTGAAGTTTGCTGCTGATCACATGGACAAAGATAAAACCTTCTGGAGGAAAGTTCTCTGGTCAGACGAAACAAAAATTGAGCTGTTTGGCCACAGCACCCAGCAATATGTTTGGAGGAGAAAAGGTGAGGCCTTTAATCCCAGGAACACCATGCCTACTGTCAAGCATGGTGGTGGTAGTATTATGCTCTGGGGATGTTTTGCTGCCAGTGGAACTGGTTCTTTGCAGAAAGTAAATGGGATAATGAAGAAGGAGGATTACCTCCAAATTCTGCAGGAAAACTTAAAACCATCAGCCCGAAGGTTGGGTCTTGGGCGCAGTTGGGTGTTCCAACAAGACAATGACCCAAAACACACATCAAAAGTGGTAAAGGAATGGCTAAACCAGGCTAGAATTAAGGTTTTAGAATGGCCTTCCCAAAGTCCTGACTTAAACCCCATTGAGAACATGTGGACAGTGCTAAAGAAACAGGTTCATGCAAGAAAACCATCAAATTTAGCTGAACTGCACCAATTCTGTCAAGAAGAGTGGTCAAACATTCGACCTGAAGCTTGCCAGGACCTTGTGGATGGCTACCAAAAGCGCCTAGTTGCCGTGAAAATGGCCAAGGGACATGTAACCAAATACTAATGTTGCTGTATGTATATTTTTGACCCAGCAGATTTGGTGACATTTTCAGCAGACCCATAATAAATTTATGAAAGAACCAAACTTTATGACTGTTTTTTGTGACAAACATGTATGTGTTCCGATCACTCTATCACAGAAAAATAAGAGTTGTAGAACTTATTGAAGACTCAAGACAGCCATAACATTGTGATTTTCTACAAGTGTATGTACACTTTTGACCACAACTGTAGGTCCATTTTTACTGTGTTGACTTTACAGAAATCTCTCGTTAGCATCTTGTATGCTACTTGTAGCAAAGTGACAGCGGGCCGATATTAGATATTTCTCGATGTATCGTTATTTATAATGGCCGATTTAAAATAAATAAAGAAATGATTCTGATAAATGAATATTTGAAAAATGGTCAACCATGTTATGAGTGTTGGCGTTGCATAGTCTGTCCACCAGAGGACGCTCTACAACGTCCCTGTTAGTGATGGCGTTGCATAGTCTGTCCACCAGAGGACGCTCTACAACGTCCCTGTTAGTGATGGCGTTGCATAGTCTGTCCACCAGAGGACGCTCTACAACGTCCCTGTTAGTGATGGCGTTGCATAGTCTGTCCACCAGAGGACGCTCTACAACGTCCCTGTTAGTGATGGCGTTGCATAGTCTGTCCACCAGAGGACGCTCTACAACGTCCCTGTTAGTGATGGCGTTGCATAGTCTGTCCACCAGAGGACGCTCTACAATGTCCCTGTTAGTGATGGCGTTGCATAGTCTGTCCACCAGAGGACGCTCTACAACGTCCCTGTTAGTGATGGCGTTGCATAGTCTGTCCACCAGAGGACGCTCTACAACGTCCCGTTAGTGATGGCGTTGCATAGTCTGTCCACCAGAGGACGCTCTACAACGTCCCTGTTAGTGATGGCGTTGCATAGTCTGTCCACCAGAGGACGCTCTACAACGTCCCTGTTAGTGATGGCGTTGCATAGTCTGTCCACCAGAGGACGCTCTACAACGTCCCGTTAGTGATGGCGTTGCATAGTCTGTCCACCAGAGGACGCTCTACAACGTCCCTGTTAGTGATGCCGTTTGATGTTCTGTTGTGACAATAAAACAAATTATTATCATATTATTTTGGTGAGAACTCATAAATAACTACAAATAACTGATGTTAGGGAAATCTGTTTTGTAACGCGTGTCTGGATTTAAATACAGTATATATTTGCCGATATATCGGCATATCGGAGTTTTGAATAACCAAATATTCGTATCGGCTCTACTTTACAGGCAGGACTTTAAAAACAAGGATATACAGATGAACAGTTCCAGCTCCGGCTGCAGATTAAGAGATTTACTGATCCTTCCTCTTCGCCCTTTAACTCTCTGCCGTGTCTTTCACTCCTTATGCTCGGCTTTTTCCTCTTCTCATCAGCCTTTCTCCCCCACCCCCAATCCTCCTTAACCCTTCCTTCTCCTCTCCCTCCCCCCGTCTTACGTAAGAGGATCTATTAGTGAAGGCCCCTCTGACACAGAACACGGTTCATACGTAGATTCAGTGGTTCGCAAACGGTTTCTTTCAATATTGTTTTTATGTTTCATTTAAGCCAAGCAACCCTTTGACCAAAACAAAGTCTAAATAAAGAGGAACAATACAGTGTCGGCAGTGATCTAACAACAACCTTGGTACTGAAAAACATTTAAAAATGTTCTAAACCCATCATTAGAACCCATCACTTCATTCCCCAATAATTCAGGAATTATGCATATTTTCACATTTGGGGTTAAGGGCCTTGCTCAAAGGCACCTCAGCGGAGGCACCCAGATTTTATCCAGTTGGTCTGGGGATTGGACCAACAACCTCTCGCTCACAAGCTCACTTCTCTAACCTTTAGGCCACCACTGCCCGACTATTGTCGATATCACTGTTGTGGTGTTTTAAAGATATAGTGCACAGTTGTCTTCCCCATGAGGAATTCTAAGCAATGACAACAACACCGCCCCCAAACAGTTGCTAGTAGCCAAGGAGTACATAGAGGATTAAAAAACAAAACACAATGGACTCTTCAGAAGAGGTCATTATCTTCAAGTCAGCGGACGCCACGATCTCCTGAACATACTGAGAAACACACAGAGAGAGATGTGTAGAGCTGAGAGTCTTAATTAGCTTTGGAGCAACTCATTTGGCGACGGCTCGAATGTAACGGACGTTTATTAATATCAAAAGGTTACACACTGAAGCTTTAAAGTTGTGAAATTGTATTGTTGCTGTTTTGTTGTCTTCATGTTGTGGTTTTCGCTGTCAAAGTGTTGTTACTGTAGTGAGCAAGTTTTAATACTGTAACATTATCCTTTACAGCTGTGATGGTGGTGTTATACTCCAGTGTTAGATTTCCCTTTGGACAGAGATGTTATCCTCTGTTTCCTGCTCAGGGACTACAGATGATAATTATCTTATAGCTAAGGCTGGTACTGCTGAAGAGCTGTGCAATGTCGCTTTCAAATAAAAATTTAGCAAAATCTTACGTACCCCCTGCGATTTTCAAAGTAGAGGACTGCATTGGGATTGGGAACACAAATATCGCGGCAACGGGCGATTTTAACATGGCTGTGGCTGGGAGCGGGCGTCCAAAAATAGACAGTGGGTCCCGGGATTCAGAGACAGTACTATAGTAGCATATTTATAGCAATCAAGATTAACGTAAAAAAATTGGCCAGAATACTCCTTTAAGTCCGGCACGTCTTGGTTGAGGAGTTAAGCACCTGCGTGCGTGCTAACACTGACGCACTGACCCAGTTTGAACGGTGTGATGTCTAATCTCACTTCATTATGACCCGTTTGCCAGCCGCCACTCTCACGCCGTCTTTTAACTCGCTTACACCCCCACACCACCCTAATATATACTCACTAATATATACACTGTAACATATACTCACTAATATATACACTCTAATATATACTCCCTAATATATACACCCTAATATATACTCACTAATATATACACTGTAACATATACTCACTAATATATACACTCTAATATATACTCCCTAATATATACACTCTAATATATACTCACTAATATATACACCCTAACATATACTCACTAATATATATACCCTAACATATACACCCTAATATATACACTCACTAACATATACACCCTAATATATACACTCACTAATATATACACCTAATATATACACTCACTAATATATACACCCTAATATATACACTCACTAATATATACACCTAATATATACACTCACTAATATATACACCCTAATATATACACTCACTAATATATACACCCTAATATATACTCACTAATATATACACCTAATATATACTCACTAATATATACACTCACTAATATATACACCCTAATATATACACCCTAATATATACTCACTAATATATACACTCACTAATATATACACCCTAATATATACACCCTAATATATACTCACTAATATATACTCACTAATATATACACTCTAATAAATACTCACTATAAACGGAAACAATATCGACAGGTTGAGGCAACAGTGCAATGAAGAGTGCAAAGTGTGCAGGAGTCAGTAATTATGATATTTATTATTTTAATTATGGAGCAGGAACTGGTTCACACTGCATCGCAAGCACTTTCACTTTTGGTACTTTGGTAGTTAATTAGGGCGATTAATCCGTCGATATATTTTACATGAATGGATGAGTTGTTTGGTCTCTAAAATGTCAGAAAATGGTGAAAAATGTGGATCAGTGTTTCCCAAATGCCCAAGATGTTGTCCTCAAATGTCTTGTTTGTCCACAACTCAAAGATATTCAGTTTACTGTCACAGAGGAGAGAAGAAACTAGAAGATATTCACATTTAACAGGCTGGAATCAGAAGTTTTGAAGTTTTACTATGTAAAATATTTGTTTTTCAAGCACTTTAGGCCTTTATTTATTTAGGACAGCTGAAGACATGGGGGAATGACATGCAGTAAAAGGGCCGCAGGTCAGGGTCGAACCTGTGACTGCTGCGTTGAGCTGTAAACCTCTATATATGGGCATTCTGAATGCAGTACTTATACTCGTAACAAAGTATTTCTACACTTAAGTAAATTACTAAAAGAACTTCTTCCACCACTGGCTGCTTCTTGCTTTACACCTTTACATACATTTGAGTGTGTGTGTGTTTTATGTGTTTGTTTGTGAATGTGTGTGGTATGTGCATTATGTGTGTGTGGTATGTGTGCGTTGTGTGTCTATATGTGTGTTATGTGTGTGTGGTATGTGTGTGTGGTATGTGTGCGTTGTGTGTCTATATGTGTGTTATGTGTGTGTGGTATGTGTGTGTGGTATGTGTGTGATATGTGTGTCTATATGTGTGTTATGTGTGTGTGGTATGTGTGTGGTATGTATGTGTGAACGTGTGTATGTGTGTGTGATATGTGTGTGTGGTATGTGTGTGTGTGGTATGTATGTGTGAACGTGTGTATGTGTGTGGTATATTTGTGTGAATGTGTGTGTGTGTGTGGAATGTGTATGTGTATGTGTGAATATGTGTGTGTGTATGTATGTATGTATGTATGTATGTGTGTGTGTGTGTACACGTGTGTGTGTGTGTGTGTGTGTGTGTACACGTGTGTGTGTGTGTGTGTGTGTACACGTGTGTGTGTGTGTATGTGTGTGTGTATGTATGTATGTATGTATGTATGTGTGTGTGTGTGTGTGTGTGTGTGTGTGTGTACGTACCTGCAGAATGAGGACGAAGTAGTCGACAGGTTTGCCTCTCTGGTAGATGAAGTGCTGCGGTGAGCGTTTGTCGTTCTCGTTGAACTTGAGCTCCTGGATGACGTCGGGGTGTCGCAGGATCCTCAGCAGGACCTTCTCTGTGACCTGGAACGGGCTGAACAGGTTCACCTCTGGAGGAGGAGGACGCACAGAGAGACACGTCAATGCAGGACATCCGTCTTTATTTTACAAAGCCGAATATTTCGCTTTTTAAAAGCAAAAATACCAGCGGTGGAAAAAGTATTCAGATCCTTTACATAAGTAAAAGTACTAATACCACACTGTAAAAATACTCAAGTCAAAGTCCTGCATTGGAAATGTTACTTACGTAAAAGTATGTAAGTATCATCAGGAGAATGTACTTGAAGTATTAAAAGTACTCAATGCAGAGAAAGTGTAAAGGATCCAAACAGTTGTGTGTTTAATGGTCTCATAATCTGGACCTGTAGCCGTTATATTGTTGTTAGGTTACTTTATAATTAAACATCAGATTTCATAAACTACATGTGTTCTGTGTAAAAAAACCTAATGTGTAAAGTAACTAGTAACTAAAGCTGACAGATGAATGTAGTGGAGTAAAATGTAGAATATTTCTCTCTGAGATGTAGCGGAGTAGAAGTAGTAAGTAGCAGGAAAAGAAAAGACTCAAGTAAAGTACAAGTACCTCAGCATGTGTACTTAGGTACAGTACTGGAGTAAATGTACTTAGTTATATTCCAACACTAACAAATACTGACCATAAAGGGCTTAAAAAGTACAGTCCCAAGCCTTTAGTCCTGAGGGCCTGACACCCAAAACCAGATTATTTTTACCATCCATGTTTTCATTATTAATTGAAAAATGATCTGTTAACTCAGTAAATACAATTAATCACTCTGTGTTATGTGTTTTATATCACTTTGATTTCCTATTGGAATAAACCTAATGCCTAATAATGCCTAATAATGCCTAATAAACCTAATGTTGCAATGAAACCACGAACGTGAATGACTATTTAGGCCATAAATGCACACCAAGGTCCAGGTCCCTGTGTCTCTGCCCCCCAGTGACTGCTGTTAATCTCTGACTGCTGAACGACGCAGTGAGATTATTAGCCGCCACCACCACCAAAACCACTACCACCGCCACCACAACCACCGCCGCCACCACCACCGTTGCAACCACTACCACCACCGCCGCCGCCACCACAACCACCGCCGCCACCACCACCACCGCCGCCACCACCACCACCACCACCGCCGCCACCACCACCACCACCACCGTCGCCACCACCAACGCCGCCACCACCACCACCACCGCCGCCACCGCCGCCGCCACCACCACAACCACCGCCGCCGCCACCACCGCCGCAACCACTACCACCACCGCCGCCACCACCACCACCACCGTCGCCACCACCACCGCCGCAACCACTACCACCACCGCCGCCACCGCCGCCGCCACCACAACCACCGCCACCACAACCACCGCCGCCACCACCATCGCCACCACCACCACCACAACCACTACCACCGCTGTCGCCACCGAGCTCACCTGTAGCCAGGAAACGATGAGCTGCCAGCATGAGCTGAGGAGAGATCTTCACTTTGCTGTCTGCGTTGTTCTTGAAGGCCGAGAAGTCGGGCTTGTTTTTATTGGGGTCCACCTTTTTCCTGTTTCTGTTGTCAGCTGTGGATGGGGGGGGGGGAAACGACAGAATAATGGATGGAGATGGACAAGTCTTATTCACAAAAGAGAAAAGTAAACGAAAAAGAAAAAGCAGTTCCTCCACGTCACACCAAATGTCACGTTCACACCAGTGTAAATTCTAATTTACCCTTGTGGGATTAATAAAGTATACATATTATTATTATTACTACCACCAAATGCATGCTTTTGGTGGGAAATGTTGGGTCTTTGTAAATTATAGAATGTGGTCTAGACCTACTCTATATGTAAAGTGTCCTGAGATACCTTCTGTTATGATTTGACACTATAATAGAGAAAAAATAAATTAAAAAAAAGCATAACAAATTTTGCCTTGTGTGTGGATGCCATGCTGGAGGAGTTCGAAAAAGGATTAGGGGTGTGTGTGTGTGTGTGTTTCTTTGGGTTAAACATTGGGGGAGGGGGCGTTGAGCGCTCCACTTTTAAGCAAAATTAAAATTTTCAGCATATCAAACTCATTTTCTGCATTATGATGATTTTTTCTGAAACAATTGATGCCTTTTCTGCATTAGGAAAATTGTGTGTGTGTGTGTTTTGGGGGGGGGGTGTATTTGCACTGGCCAGTTTTGATTAATGGCCGGGGGTATGTGTATGGGTGTATGTGCGTGAGTGCATCTGTATCTGTGCCACGGCCAGCGACTGCTGACTCACTGTAGAGGTCGGACTCGTCCAGGATCTCGGACTTGATGATCTCCTCGATGACGTCCTCCAGCGTGACCAATCCCAGCACCTCGTAGAAAGGGTCGCCCTCCCCCTCGTTGTTCACCTTCTGGACGATGGCCAGGTGGGATTTACCTGGAGAGGAGCGCAGGGAGGGGGAGATAGAGATCAGCTGTTGGGTTACAACCAGGATGCATGAGTGCACTGCTGAAACATAAGAATTTTATATTCCCAAGAAAAGAACTGTCAGGAAAGTAGGGCAGCATCAAAGTTTTACTGAAGCTGCTGCCTCCTAAACTTCAGCGGCTGGCCTTCAAACACATTCGGCTACAGTGAAAACATCCTTTCTTGTTTTTCTATTTCGGAGTTGCAGTGACGCTGCTCTTCAGTGGATTTATCCTGCCGACTGCTGGGAGGACAGATTGGTGCCTTAATATAGCCCCAGACTGCACTAAGAGCATTGCAGAGAAAAGAGCTGGAAGAACTGTCAACACAGAGATAAAGAGGGGGAGAGAGAGAGAGAGAGACAGAAGGCTGAGAAGAAAGAGAAACAGATTAATCCTCATTAAAAAACATAAGAACGTTTTTGCTTGCCCACATTGGCTGCAGGTCTGCAGCACGGCGTGCTAACAAACAGACATCACTGTCTGCTGGCTTTGAAGAGAGCAGAGAGTTACATAACGGCTTCAGTTCCCTGCCATGAAGGGCTGGCTGACAGCAACGTAAAGCTGTGATATTTAAAAATAGAGTATCTGCTGCGAAAAAGGACAACAAACATGTCGACCGCACAAAGGCCCAAAAAAGAAGCGCAGAATGCAAAATATATGCATTCTAGCTCAGAGACCTAACTTGGACTCTAGCTCAGAGACTTGAGATGAGACTTGGACAGTAGCTCAGAGACTTGAGATGTGACTTGGACTCTTGCTCAGAGACTTGAGATGAGACTTGGACTCTTGCTCAGAGACTTGAGATGAGACTTGGACTCTTGAGATGAGACTTTGACTCTAGCTCAGAGACTTGAGATGAGACTTGGACTCTTGCTCAGAGACTTGAGATGAGACTTGGACTCTTGCTCAGAGACTTGAGATGAGACTTGGACTCTTGCTCAGAGACTTGAGATGAGACTTGGACTCTTGCTCAGAGACTTGAGATGAGACTTGGACTCTAGCTCAGAGACTTGAGATGAGACTTGGACTCTAGCTCAGAGACTTGAGATGAGACTTGGACTCTAGCTCAGAGACTTGAGATGAGACTTGGACTCTAGCTCAGAGACTTGGACTGTAGCTCAGAGACTTGAGATGTGACTTGGACTCTAGCTCAGAGACTTGAGATGTGACTTGGACTCTAGCTCAGAGACTTGAGATGTGACTTGGACTCTAGCTCAGAGACTTGAGATGAGACTTGGACTCTAGCTCAGAGACTTGAGATGAGACTTGGACTCTAGCTCAGAGACTTGAGATGAGACTTGGACTCTAGCTCAGAGACTTGGACTGTAGCTCAGAGACTTGAGATGAGACTTGGACTCTAGCTCAGAGACTTGAGATGAGACTTGGACTCTAGCTCAGAGACTTGAGATGTGACTTGGACTCTTGCTCAGAGTCTTGAGATGAGACTTGGACTCTTTGACACAAACCTACGCCGTAGCCTGAAGAGCACCTCTCGAAAAACGTAACTACCCATTGCACGTCTCTCGTCCGCGGGCGGCTTGGTAGCGTTGCATTTCCCCCGACTCATTCCCTGGTTCTCCATCTCCGTAAACAACATGAAATCAAGCAGAGAGTTAACTTCTCCTGCTACAGACTTCCAGCGTGGTCAGAAGCAGCAGGGAGACAACAGCTTCGTTTCCATCGGTCACATGGTACGGCGAACGCTCTGTGGACCCTCCGCAGAACCATAAATCACGCTTTACGAGCATCTCTGGCTCTCAATGACTCGCCTTTAAAAATAAAGGCGACATAAAATAAAACTAAAACAGCATTTTGTTTCTAAATGCTGCACATGAGCCGTTTTCTCCATGTTCTTGTCTCTTGGTTTGCGTTTTCTTACGTTACGTCGCAGCGCGTCGAGCTCTCGGCGCCACCGGACGAATCTGAACAAAGCTGAGTCGGCGTCATCCTGCATGCTGACATCAGCCGCCGTCACGACCAAAGCACAGAACCCGGCCTGCTGCCGCCGTTTGTGTGCAGTCAGCGGCAGCCGCTGACAGGATGACTCACGTCTCCATCATCATCATCATCATCATCATCAGCTGCTCTGACAGCAGAACACACTGACCTCATGGAAACTGTGCTCCCTCTAAAGTCTCTCAGTCCCACACAGGAAGGTCAGAGCACGCTGTCACAACAGATTATGCATTCTTTTATTTGTGCAATTCCCTTACTGTGCATAATTTCAGACGCTTGGTTGGACAAAAACAAGACATTTAACCCTTGTGTTGTCTTCCAATGAACCATGAAAAAAAGTTATCGCTTTTTCTGACATTTTTGTCACTTTTTCAGTGTTGTGGGAGCTTTTTTTGATGTTTTTTTCCAAAGTTATTTGATATTTCTAATGTTGACATTTTAAGCTTATTTCGAAAGCCCATTTTTTGTGATGAAAAAATGAAGAAAATTGGTCAAATTTGACCCGAGGACCACATGAGGGTTAAAGACGCCACCTCGGGGTCCGAACAAGATACGAGGTGGTGCATTTTTCTGACATCTAGAAATTGCAGGAACGTCTGTCTGTGTGATGTGTGATGTGCATCTCTCTTGAATAGGGATCGACTGATCTTTTAGTGCAGGAGCCGATACCGATTTTGTTTCCCCCCCATCAGCCTTAGCCGATACGGGCTGCTGATTTTCTTGAGCCGATACTGCGTTTGCTCCCTCAATTTACATCATAAAAATGTAAATCCTGCCACACTGGCTTTGTTTTGGGAATCTGATCTGCCATTTCTTTAAAAATAATTAACAAAAACACAGATCAGTGTCACTTCTGCACTCATCTTACTATCATATGACCCAAATGATGCGTGCAACGTGCATCATATGGATGGACGGGTGCACTGCATATGGTTACCTAGGGCAACATCAACTTTCACATACGTTAACCTCATTATTGGAAGCGTTGGCCACGTTTAAAGGCTCTGGGACACCAACACGACGGCCGACCGTTGGCAGAAAAGGCCGTCGGACTAATCACTCCGCTCCCGAGGTCAAAAAAGTGCCTCTGAACACACCGAAGAGACGCCGACTTGAGCGTACGTTCTGCACGTGCGCAAGACGTAATACGTCTCCATGACAGCAGGCGGCGCTAATCTGTATTGTCGCCCAAAATATGAAAACTAGAAATGACGGAACATCTCTCTAGACGTGGTAAACACAGAGCACGCTGTCGTCAGTCATTGTTTCCATCAGAGAGTGTTGATAGTAGTCAAGAAGGACCGATGACGTCATCACTCGCTCAATGCAAGAAAATACGATTGCGTTGTCAGCTCCGGTTTTCTCGTGCACTGATTCGCTAGTCAAGGGCTAGCACTCCACCAATCAGATTGGTCAAATCGGCCAAAATGAAGGCCGACGGCCCCTCGGACCGACACCGGCACCGAACAGACTCGAGTCACCGACCTCGCCAGACTGTCCGACGGCCGATAATCGGGTTGGTGTGTCATTGTAACATTTCAGATATGACATAAAATACGTAAAAAAACATAATAGGTCTTCTTTAAGGGTGTGTCTATATCCATTTATGGCGACCTGTGACAGTTCCAGGGTTTCCCTCAGAAAAGTTGTTTAGCCCGATGGCGAGTGGGTTTTCTCGACGAGAGCCCGGCTGGGGCCAGTCACAGACTGATGGCAACTTTAATTCTCCATCCAGTAGTTTCTGTGAGCAACACAATCACGGATGGGATCGCGAAATGGAGATAAAAAAAAAAAAAAAAAGAAGCTATGAGAGCCGTGCATTAAAGTGGAACTATGCAGTTTTTTGGCTAAATGTACCTTAACTGAACAGCTTCGGAGTCATAGGAATGGTTATAGGACTTCTTTTCGAGTTGAATTGTGGTCGTCGTCCCCCCCCCCAGCGCGAAGACCACCCTTGCAACTTTGGGCCGGCGAGCCGTCGGCCTCAGCGTCACGAAGTATCGAGGCGTGATATCAGGCATCGCGACATAACAAATTGCTTCACGGCACTGCACACAAACAGGAACTGGGTAGCTATAGGAACAAGGTAGCGGTGGAGTTTTTCACACTATCGTCATGGCTGAGCCGGCAAAATAGAAGCAGAAAGCTCGGAAAGCATTGTCGGAGGAACAAGGAAACGGCTGACTGACCGAGAGTAGTAAGGAACGTACAAGAAGTAAAAATGGGAGCTGCCAAATATCTATTCTGAAGCTATAGGGGGAGCTCTACAGAGAAAAAAAGCAAGAAAACAGCAAAGAAATGGCCAAAACTGCATAGCGGCCCTTTAAGCCAGCGCTAAAAGCCAACTGGAGATTTGAAAACAGGACATTGTCTAAGTTTCCAACTGAGCGCCTTACTGTAACCGTAAAAAAACTTCTAATAAATACACTATACAGTAATTCCCAAGGGGCTTAGGCCTGCTGGGCCGTGGGGGTGGGAAATACACTGGGGGACAGAGATTTCCAACAGAACAGATGAATAAGCACAGCTTCATACATCTGATGAAGATAATCAAGCTGCTGTGTTTGATGGGATGTTGGCTGCGTTACAAATGTGAATGAAGAGAAGCATTTGATATCTTGAAATTGCATCGTCATCATCCGAATAAGCTTCAACTCTCCTGCAGCGCTCCGTTGTCATGACACCGGCTTCGTATCCAAGGTGTGGATATCAGCGCTGAGATTTCCACCACTAATCCCGTGCGCCTGAACGTGCACATTTTCATCCCATCAAAACGCATGAACACAGCAGCTGATTTCAGCGATTAGGTCTTCATGTCAGAGTGAAATCCGCCGCGGTGGCGGCGTGGACGGGGGATTAACCCCCAGACGACGAGATGAAACTCTGATGCAGCCAATTAATTAAATAGCCTGGGAACGACGAACGAACGGTTAATTTCCTCGTCGATATTTAACCTTTTAGTTGTTTCTTCTATGAAATGTTATAAAATGGTGAAAATTGTCCAAGATGATGTCCTCAAATGTCTCGTTTTGTCCACAACTCAAAGATGTTCAGGGAGGAGAGAAGAAACTAGAAGATATTCACATTTAACAAGCTGCAAACTGAGACAATTACTCAAACGCCCCCTAACAGCCATTTTTGGTATTTCCACACACACACACACACACACACACACATATACACACACACACACACACACACACACACACGTCAAATTTGACCCATTTTTAAAGAAATTTGGAATTTTTTCATCCAAATTGTCCAAAAATGACATGGATGGCTCCATACAACGCTCCTTGCAAGTTACACAAAGGATCAATTCACGACTTTATTTTAGGGGGGGGGGGTGGGGTTACTTTCTCAAAGAAATGACATAATTTCATATAAAAGGAGGTTTCACAAGGGTTTAAAAGACATTAACGACGACACGATACAATGATGATTGGGAAAAAATATCAAACTTTTAAAATCGCCTTAACGGGCAAGTGGGTTGTTCCATTTACTTGCCCGAGGTGGCGTTTTACTTGCCCCGGGCCATCGGGCAACCCTTATTGATGAACTCTGAGAGCTGACAATAACCGATGACAACATCCTGTTTCAGAACATGTGTCTCGTCAGGAGACAACGGGATGAAGTGTGCTGATTGGTGGATGGTCGCTGCACCGTGCTTAAATAGGCTGCTATGTTCCAGTCGTCAATACATCTGATCAATACAGAGAGAGTACGGGGGGGGCATAGAGGTAGGGCGGGTCAGAGAGAGGGAGGGATAGAGAGAGGCAGGGATAGAGAGAGAGAGAGAAGTAGGAAGGTAGGGAAGGATAGAGAGAGGCAGGGATAGAGTAAAAGAGAGGGAAAGAAGTAGAGAGGTAGGTAAGGATAGAGAGAGAGAGGGAGGGATAGAGATAGAGAGAGAGAGAAAGAGAGGGATAGTGGTAGGAAGGTAGGGAAGGATAGAGATAGAGAGAGGGAGGGATAGAGAGAGAGAGAAAGAGAGGGATAGTGGTAGGAAGGTAGGGAAGGATAGAGATAGAGAGAGGGAAGGATAGAGATAGAGAGGGAAGGATAGAGATAGAGAGGGAAGGATAGAGATAGAGAGGGATAGAGATAGAGAGGGAAGGATAGAGGTAGAGAGGGAGAAGGATAGAGGGAGGGAAGGATAGAGGGAGGGAGGGTTAGAGGTAGAGAGGGAGGGATGGAGAGAGAGAGGGATAGTGGTAGGAAGGTAGGGAAGGATAGAGAAAGGGAAGGATAGAGATAGAGAGGGAAGGATAGAGGGAGGGAGGGTTGGAGGTAGAGAGGGAGGTTTGGATAGAGAGAGGGAAGGATAGAGGGAGGCAGGGTAGAGGTAGAGAGGGAGAAGGATAGAGGGAGGGAAGGATAGAGGGAGGGAGGGTAGAGGTAGAGAGGGAGAAGGATAGAGGGAGGGAAGGATAGAGGGAGGGAGGGTAGAGGTAGAGAGGGAGAAGGATAGAGGGAGGGAAGGATAGAGGGAGGGAGGGTAGAGGTAGAGAGGGAGAAGGATAGAGGGAGGGAAGGATAGAGGGAGGGAAGGATAGAGGGAGGGAGGGTAGAGGTAGAGAGGGAGAAGGATAGAGGGAGGGAAGGATAGAGGGAGGGAGGGTAGAGGTAGAGAGGGAGCGAACTTTCCGGAGGATCTGTAACATGACATCATAACTTCGCGTGAACATACACGCCGACTTTCTTAAGCCGAGTGGCGTGTTGTTGCTATGGCTACGCTGTAAACAGCGGGCGCAAACATACACGCTAGTTGCCGCGTCATCGCGAGAAGAAACCAACGGCGAAGTTAAGGAAACGTGAGAGGTGGGACACGACCCCCGTCTCCCGGGTGACAGACACGAGCCCCGTCTCCCGGGTGACGGACACGACCCCAGTCTCCCGGGTGACGGACACGAGCCCCGTCTCCCGGGTGACGGACACGAGCCCCGTCTCCCGGGTGACGGACACGAGCCCCGTCTCCCGGGTGACGGACACGAGCCCCGTCTCGGGTGACGGACACGAGCCCGTCTCGGGTGACGGACACGAGCCCGTCTCCGGGTGACGGACACGAGCCCCGTCTCGGGTGACGGACACGAGCCCGTCTCGG
>JABXJD010000098.1:1207500-1220000 GCA_013375575.1 Percina caprodes
ATGCGTGTATGTATGTATGTATGTATGTGTGTGTATGTATGTATGTATGCATGCATGCATGCATGCGTGTATGTATGTATGTATGTATGTATGTATGTATGCATGCATGCATGTGTGTATGTATGTGTGTGTGTGTGTATGTATGTATGTATGTATGTATGTATGTATGTATGTATGCATGCATGCATGCATGCATGCGTGTATGTATGTATTGTATCTACGTCTATGAATGAGGAGAGTCCAACTTTTTTGTCCCCCAGCCTTGAAATGCCCAGTGAACACATCACACTGTGATGGCACTGGCTCAGTCAGTAGGGAGTTGGTTTAAGTCCCCATGCAGACCAAAGTACAGTGATGGACCAGCAGCTGGAGATGTACCAGTTAACCCTCCTGGGCAATGTCAAGGTGCTCTTGAGCAGGGCACCCAACCCCCCAAAGTGCTTGGGGCACCTTTCCAGTATAAGTGTTTTTTGTTTTTTTAGTAAGTACATAATTATTATATTGCATATTTTACCACCTGGTAGATGGTGCTAATTTTGGACCTGCTTATTTCTGAGTATATATATGAGCCTACTTATTTTTTTTTTATTTCCCCTTTATTTTAGAGTGACAAAGATAGACAGTAAAGGTGGGAGAGAAATGGAGGACGACATGCAGCAAAGGGGCTCAGGCCGGATTCGAGCCCGGGCCGGGAACCTCTTACTGGGTGTACTTTTCGCACCACTGACCTTCAGCATCCCCACCAGCTTCTCCCGGTTGTACACGATACCGATCTCCTCGCCAAGCATGAAGTCCAGCAGCTTGCTGACGGGGAAGGACACCGGGAACGTCAAGAACATGAAGAACTTCGTCACCAAGATGGTGTCGGCTCCCACGGCGAGTCCGTGGCGTGAGCACAGCGCCTGGGGGACAATCTCCCCGAAAATCACAATCCCCACGGTCGAAGCCACAACGGCCCCCAAACCGGACCCGGTGAGGTCGTCGAGCAGGATGGTGAGCGTGGTGTTCACTAGGACGTTGCCTAGCAGCAGAGAACAGAGAAGATAGTTCCCTTTGCTGCGGATGGGTTCGATTTTTCGGGCGTATTTCTTCTCCTTCTCGGTGCCGCAGCTCTGCACGATGCGCAGCTCCATGGGGTCCAGCGCCATCAGCCCGAGGTTCAATCCGCTGAACATGCCGGAGAGCACGAGCAGGCAGGCGATGAGAATGGCCTGGAGCCAGATGGGCAGCAGGGACTTCTTCTCCTCTAGCACCAGCAGCCTGCCATCACTGTCCCCCAGCAGCACCCACCTGCTCCCGTCCGCGCTCCGCGTGCATAGGGCGTACTCCTTCTTCGGCTCGCTCTTGCGGAGCGGCTTAATGTGAACCGTAAGTAGCCCCGACGTGCCTCGACTTGTGACGTTCATGAAGGTACCGACGCTGATGTCCTTCGTGAAATCAACACAAGTCCTATCCGGCGCCTCCATCATGCCGCTGCCGCTCCCCCTCGCCGCTGCTACCGCCTCCTCTTCCTCCCCTTCGCCGCTGTCCGTTAGCTCCGTGAAGCGGATTTGCGTCCAGGCGCCCGAGTGGAGCTGCACCCCGTAAAACCGGAGCTGCACGGAGCTCTCCTCAGTCACCTGGATGACACCATCGTCATTGGTACCGGACGGCTTGTCGCTCCTCTCCAGCCGCATGCCGAGCACCTGGCTGCCGCCCCCGGACGACGCCGCCGCCACCGCCGCCGCCGCCGTCGTTTCTGTGCGGCCACCAACTGCGCTCCACAGGAATATAATGACAGTGAGAGTGTAACCCTGCTGCCCGCTCCATTCTGTCGCCATGTTTGTTTCACTGCTCGGCGACCCGGGCTGACGTCATTTACTCATGTCCGAGGTGCTCCGCCCCCCGCTGGCCCATCACACACACGCGCACACACACACACACACACACACGTTAACACCGCCTACCGGACAGCGACAGGTAGAGCTATTAAACCCCCTCTCTCTCTCTCTCTCTCTCTCTCTCTCTCTCTCTCTCTCTCTCTCTCTCTCTCTCTCTCTCTCTCTCTCTCTCTCTCTCTCTCTGACTGATGGGTTAACCTCTTAGAGTCCTTTCTGGAGAATAATTGAATTTTTTTTGCAAAATGTCAAATTTTTAAGTCCAAGTTAGACATTTTCAGGAGCTCTTTTCTGATGCAGCTGCTTCTCTCGGAATCTTGATAGCTCTCTCTCTCTTTTCCAGTCTTTTTTCAGTCCCAAATCCTTTTTTCTTATCTCTGTTGTCTGGTTTTTCAATCACAGAGAGAGAGAGAGAGAGAGAGAGAGAGATCTTTACAGCAACCTTCTCTCTCTCTTCACCCCCTCTCTCTCTCTCTCTCTCCCCCTCCTCTTTCTCTCTCTCTCACACACACACAGTGTACAATCTGTTGTTTTGATGCTCTATTTATGCAGCAGGTAAACATCCCCACATTTGGCACCCTCCCTCCGTCCTTTCCTCCCTCCGTCCTTTCCTCCGTCCTTCCCTCCTTCCCTTGTCTCTGAGGCTGGGGGCAATGCGGCACACAGCTGCTGCTGCTGCTGCTTTTTGTATAAGCTGCAGTTATGTAAAGGCACATGGCCTCTGAGCACCCCCATCATCCACCCCCCCCCCCATCATCACCCCCCCTTTCACACGCACACACGCGCGCGCGCACTTCTCTCCCTCTTTCCCTCCCCCCCTCCCCTCCCCTCCTCCTGCACCATCCCGCATCCCTCTGGCACCGAGCCCGGCCTGCTGGATGGATGCAGGGAAGCTGTCTGTTTAATAACACTAATCACAATAATAATAATAATAACAACATATTATCTGTATGCATATTTTACTGTATCAATTATCTAACATGATTCATGTTTTTTAGGGTTACTTTCCCCTTTTCTAGCTTAATTCACTTTATTTAAAAATTGTAGAGATCAAACATCTGGTTTTCCTTTGCATGTCCTTTTTTATTTAATGTCTCTTAAATGTATCATTGTTGTGCTAAATAAATCAAAAGCATGGTTAATAATAACAAATTAACAATAAGTGTTTGAATTAAATCAGGGTTGCTCAAATACACACACACTCTCGCCATTTCCAAGTGTTTTTCAATCAAATCTCCACAATAAACGCTTTCATTTTCTAATAATTTTAATAATTCTTAACCATCTTAATTAGGTCCTAATATTTAGTTATGTAATACAACATAAAGCATTGTCGCCCTCATCGCCACCTGGTGGTCAAACGCTTCTAAGAAACGACCTCCCAAAGTGATTCTACCAGGAAGTATTTCTTATTTATTTGTACGTTAATAAGACTTTAGATGATAATTTAAATGTTACACATCCACTTCTCACGCTCTCTTCTGATCTGATGATTTTATATAATAAATCATGTTGTGCAAGAACTCAGTAGCCGACATTTAAACTGTACATGTCAACTTATATTCTTATTTATACTTATATTGTCTCTTAAAGATCCCATTTGTCAGCATTATTATTATTAAAACTATTATATATTGTAGTATACATATTTTTGACGTAGTTCTTATTTCTATATATTGTTAACTTAAGTATAATGCACATATCCGCCTACCAGACAGTGACAGGTAGAGCTAATAACAACCCCCCCCCCTCTCTTTCTCTGATTCTGACCCTCCACTTTATTAGGAACACCTTCACAGTTTGATGAATAATAAAAGTACTTTACAAACTAAATGTGACTAAAGATTCTGCATTAATTAAAGTGACTATATCTAACTTTGTAATGTTTCTGAAACTGTGTTATTATGTTCCATCTGATGATCATAATAATATAATAATAATTACCTGCAGACTTACGGCAGGTGGACGGCGCCACCGTAACTACTGCGTTTCATTTACCTCCGAACTCGGAAGCTGACGCTGGGAGCGACGTCACACCCGAGTTGAATGATTTCCACTTATAAGTCGGATTTTCATTGTTTTCATTAGCTCTCGCCAGATTAGCCTTCGTTAGCGATTAGGGATGTGCAAATAAAATCGATTCAAGCTCTACCGACTCAAAATGGATTCACAGAATTTCAATTTCTTTTGTCGTTTTGTATTGGCGTGCATACTATCACATGGGAAAAGTAACTACATTTACATACTGTGAAGAGTTTTTTGTAATTGAGAATCGTTTTTGAATCGAAAATCTATTTTGAATCAAATCCTGAGCCTAAAATTGATATTGAATCGTGAAAATGTTCCGACTCGTGCACCCCTATTAGCAATGCACACCGCTGCGTAGATAGAATATGGACAGCGCTGTCTGCACGACTGATTTAGTGAGACACAAATACCACAGAAGAGCTTATAACTGTATGTTACTGCAGCTTTCACTACTGTGAAACTTAACAGATGGGTCGATCTGGAATCTTGATCCTTAGGAGGTCATGAGGGCATTGAACCTGAGTCTCCGTACATGGGGCGCATAGCTCAACCAGGTGAGCCACCCAGGCGCCCCAATAATCCTTAACTGTTGAAGGTAACCTTAATTGTAACAATTCAATTCAATTTTATTTATAGTATCAAATCATAACAAGAGTTATCTCGAGACCTTTACAGATGGAGCAGGTCTAGACCACACTCTATAATTCCAGTAATTCTCCCAAGAGCAAGCATTTACTTTTAAGGAGAAACCTGGGACGGACTCAGGCTCTTGGTAGGTGGTGTCTGACGGGGCCGGTTGGGGGTGGTGAACAGTGGAAATAACAGTCACAATAAAGATAATGGAACAGTGACTAGAAATGGTAGTTTTAGTAGTTCATGGCGTAGCAGGGCACTGCAAAGCGTTATAGGGTGTAGCAGGACGTAGCAGGGCACTGCAGGGCATTATAGGGTGTAGCAAGATGTAGCAGGGCACTGCAGGGCATTATAGGGTGTAGCAAGATGTAGCAGGGCACTGCAGGGCGTTATAGGGTGTAGCAGGACGTAGCAGGGCACTGCAGGGCGATATACGGTGTAGCAGGACGTAGCAGGGCATGGCAGGGCGTTAGAGGGTGTAGCAGGACGTAGCAGGGCACTGCAGGGCGTTATATGGTGTAGCAGGACGTAGCAGGGCATGGCAGGGCGTTATAGGGTGTAGCAGGACGTAGCAGGGCACTGAAGGGCGTTATATGGTGTAGGAGGACGAAGCAGGGCACTGCAGAGCGTAGCAGGGCACTGCAGGGCGTTATAGGGTGTAGGACAAAGCAGGGCACTGCAGGGCGTAGCAGGGTGTAGCAGGGCACTGCAGGGTGTAGGAGGACGAAGCAGGGCACCGCAGAATGTAGCAGGGTGTAGCAGGGCACTGCAGGGTGTAGCAGGGCATTGCAGGGCGTTATAAGGTGTAGCAGGACGTAGCAGGGCACTGCAGGGCGTAGCAGGGTGTTACTAAGCCCTGCAGGGCGTTATAAGGCGTAGGAGGACGTAGCAGGGCACTGCAGAGCATTATAGGGCGTAGCAGGGCATAGCAGGGCACTGCAAAGCATTATAGGGCACTGCAGGGCGTAGCAGGGCACTGCAACGCATTATAGGGCACTGCAGAGCATTATAGGGCGTAGCAGGGTGTAACTAAGCACTGCAGGGCGTTATAAGGCATAGGAGGACGTAGCAGGGCACTGCAGGGCGTTATAGGGTGTAGCAGGATGTAGCAGGGCACTGGAGAGCGTAGCAGAGCATTATAGGGCGTAGCAGGGCATAGCAGGGTGTGGAGCAGGACCACGGCGACAGCTACAACCATGATTTAGGTGCCACCCTTATCCAAGGAAAACTGCTGGGCAAAATAACAAAGGACTCCGGGAAATGACCTCTCCAGAGCTTAAAGTTATCTGGTTTTTCTAAAAAATAATATTCTTGATCTTCTTCTTCGTGCTGAATTGTCACAAATTGTGAATCTTTACACATCACACGGATTATCTAGCGACTACAACCCCGCCTCTCGGCTCACATCGATCCAGGTGTCACCGATCAGCGAATGTCCGAGGGAACTGTGTTCTGGATCAGATCCTCGGCAGCGTGGACTCTGCGTCTGTCCGTCCGGAGGAGGAAGAACCTCCACCTTGTAGCTCACCCTCTTGGACTGCAGGATGCTGTAGCTGTTGTCAAAACACAGCACGTCTGCACACAATGAAGAACACGACAGTTAAAGTGACTTTATGTAACTTTTAAAGGTTTCTGAAGCTAATTTTTTAAGATTATTTTTGGGCATTTTTAGGCCTTTATTTGACAGGACAGATGAAGACATGAAAGGGGGGGGGGGGTATGACATATGACATGCAGCAAAGGGCCACAGGCTGGAGTCGAACCCAGGCCCGCTGCGTCGAGGGATAAACCTCTATATATGGGCGCCCGCTCTACCAACTGAGCTTCCCGGGCGCCCTCATACAACGGTCTTAAATGACCTGTAACAGCAAACGAGACTAACAGTGGAAACGCTATTATTATAAAGTTTTTAGTGAATCATCTGCCCGGGCAGTCCCAGAATGATTTGCGGCAGGTAGACGACGCTGCAGTCACACATTCTGACGGGTCACTGATTTCTCCGTAACACCGGGTAAGCCTGTGTTAGCGTATCCGGCCAGGTAAAGGTCAGCAGGAGATTCCTTTATAGCCTAATGTTGTTTTAGATACATACTCTGGTTTGTTGGCATTTCTTTAAACCAATCACAATCATCGGAGCAACGGTGCCGCTGCAAAATAGCCTCGAGAAGGAACTTATTTTGGTAGAACGTGTACGTTCGAAAGTTGTTTTAGTTGTGTAACAGAAACCTCCGATTGGACAGGTAGTCTAGCTAGCTGTCTGGATTCACCCTGCAGAGATCTGAGGACCAGGTAACCAGAGTCCTCAGATATCAGCCGCAGGTTACAACCGCCAACACAAAGACAGAGGACGGGGACGGACATTCGGCCGACAATGAGGACAAATGGTGGAATTTCCTGTGGCAAATGGGCAGTCCCTGAAGTGGAAGGTTGTGGATGTAGACTAGCTCAGCGGTGCCCAAATTCATTCATAAGAAAGGTCAAAAATGTATCTCGACGAAAAACCATGGGACAAAAAGTAAATGGTGATTTTATGAGAAAATGTATTATATTTTATAGAAAATGTATTATATTTTATAGAAAATATATGCTCTTTAATCTGCATGTATCGGCAATATTACACAACATTTACAGTTATTTATCACTTGCAATAGTGAGCCCTGTCGTTGTTTTTCAAAAGTTCAAAACATTCACATCCATCTGGACTGGCGGACTCAAAACCAGTGACGTTAGCACGGCTCTCAGCGCCTGAAGGGGAGCGGGAGAGAGAAGAAATACCGAAATCTTTGTAATTTTTCGTAGATAAAACATTCGTGCATAATTTAATAAGGAAGTATACCAGCACTGTGCTTTACATTGCTGTAAAACTCAGATTATGTACTGATTAGCTGCACAAAACAACGTTTCGTAGTCATTACAGTTAGGATTTTACAGCACTTTTAAAATAAGAGGAGAATAAGCATGAGCATTTCAAATGCCATGGGGGGCCAAAACAAAGGGAGAACGGGCCAAACTTGGCCCGCAGACCCCAATTGGGCAGCCTTGGACTAGCTTCTTATTGTTCACCTTCTAAGATATTAGCCAAACAAGAAAACCCAAGACCCAAAACTTAATGAACAATACGACAGGACATATGGGTGTGAAAGCACCCCAAGATTTCCCAAAATGTCATGAAGTCAAACCTCCTTTTGATACTATTTATAGATAAATCCTATGGTTACTATACTACGGGGACTTACTTTTGCTATATTATTTAATTACATGTTATTCTATTTATGTCAGTCACTTATTCACTTCCATTGCAATATTTTTATACTATGACCACCTAACTTTACTTAACAATATATTTCTATAATGCCACTTTACATTCATTCAGTACTTTTTGCACGTTGTCTGTTGTTTGTTTGCTTGTCGGTTGGTTTGTTGTTGTTCTTTACTGTAGAAAAATGCTGCTGGAACAAGGGAATTTCCCCATTGTGGGGTGAATAAAGTATTCTCTACTCTAATCCAATGCTCCTACACGTTCAATAAACTCCCCTGATGTGGTTCAGTGTGTGAGGACTCACAGACTCCGGGCTCGGTGCAGGTGAGGCAGCTGTCTTCAGGGACCAGGTGTGCGTTGTAGCGTTCGCTGGGCAGAACCTGCAGCATCTCCGCCACTTTCTCTCCGCCCCCCTCTTTGGTCCGTCTGTACACTCCAAACCCGATATCTGCTCCGTCACTGGCAAACTGCCACCTGAGAGGAAACACAGCACATTACAGCTGCCAAGATTAATATATGTAATCGATTAGTTCGCAACTAATTCATCTCCAACTATTTTAATAATCAATGATTCAGTTTAAGGAATTTTTTGAATGAAAAAATCCTCTGATTCCAGCTTGTTAAATGTGAATATTGTTCTAGTTTCTTCTCTCCTCTGTGGCAGTAAACTGAATATCTTTGAGTTGTGGACAAAACGAGACGTTTGAGGACGTCGTCTCGGGCTTTTTGGGGAAACACTGATCCACATTTTCAACATTGACACAAAAGGAAAGCATTAGGAACAAGAGAAGAGAAACAGACGAAAGGAGAGGAAGAAACGAGAGGAGAGGAAAAAAGAACAAAGAAGAGACAAGAAGGAGGAAGGAGAGGAGGAAACAAGAGGCGTGAGGAGAGGAGTGGACATAAAAGAGAAAAACAACAATGTAAAGCATGTTTTCAGATAAAACAGAAAGAAAACGAACAGAGAATAAAGGTTAAATGTGTTTCGACAGACATTACATTTATATAGCGCTTTATCATAGACACTCAAAGCGCTTCAGCGTGGGGGCTACTCTCTAACACCACCAATGTGTAGCACCCACCTGGGTGATGCACGGCAGCCATCATCAGCTTGGTAGAGAGGGAGGGGGAACATATTTTTAGTGGTGGGGGAAAACCGGAGCACCCGGAAAAAAACTCACGGGGAGAACATGCCAACTCCACACAGAAAGGCCCAGGACGACCAGGGTTCAAACCCGGGACCTTCTTGCTGTGAGGCCCCGGTGCTAACCATTGGGCCACCGTGCCGCCTAATGTAGCTCAGCTTAGACCTAACTTTTAATCAGTGTACTCCTAAATCAATTTAGCCATTATCCTAATAAATGGACTTTTTTGCTGTGTATAAGTGTCACATATCTGCAACTAGTCTCTCCTGATTTAACTGCAGCTCAGCGTGAATTCTTTCAGGACCTAATTTAATCAAACGCTCTCTTCCTAAATGGAATCAGCTGTTGGAGGCGTTCACCTTCCTGCTCAACCAATCAGAATTGTACACAAATTGCAAGGGCCAATCACAGAGTCACAATCCTGCTTTTAAAAATCTGTTTCTCTCTTTGCTATCGGCTGTGGTTACAGGCAAAGAGTGCACCCCCCCCCCTTTCCCCCTCCAGTCATCTGCTCTGGACCAGCTGACCGGTCCAGAGCCTCTTTCGGTCCGGAGCCTCCTTTGGTCCGGTCTTCGGGCTCCACTGGTGTCTAGATTCCCTCGAGGGGGGGGGCTGATAGTTCTCTAACCCTATTTATAGATGTGTGAAATATTCGTATAGCGATGGAGTCTAAGCTGTACAATAAACATAATTTGCATATCTGCAAACATGTCTCTCCTGATAGAACTAAAACTATGTCATGTGATGAGGGTGCACCTCATTCAGTTGAAGATTATTCTTCGCTTCTATTGGACTGCCTCCAAATTCTTTAGAATTGGTCTGAAAGACACACCAGATTGTTAGAAATGTAAGCCAGAGGACGGCCAAGTACATCCCGTCCTATGATAACCTCCAGGAACGATGCACCGAGATGGATGACAACATTTGTCGGATTGCAGCCCGAGACCGTTGTGTGTTCATGTTGTGAGTTGTATGTTGTTAAATAATACCTCAGCAGGCTGCTGGCGGCTGTGACATGGTACTCCAGCTGGAAGACGGAGCCTCGGCTGACCGTCACGCTGCCGTCGTACTCGACCTTCACCGAGTTCTGAACGTAGTACGACCGGGGAACGGTGCCACCGTAGTTTATCTGCAACAACAGCAACGGCCTTTTAAAAAAAGGGACTCACTGACCGCCCCGCCGACCCGTTCCCTGTGCTCTCACCAGGGTTATAATAAAAACAAAATAAAATAAATAATAAAATAAGAAGAAAAGAAAAATGTTTTTAGTGAACTGAAACTAAACCAGACTAAAACCTAAAGATGAAACCTCATCGTGGCTGTTCTCCAACCGTGTATTCTGTATCACGGTCACTCAAAATACCTTTTAGAAATATACTATTTATTCAGTAGATTACCTTTCATGGGGCGGCCTCTAGCTCACGCACTAAAGGGAAAAAGCCCCAAAAAATAATCTAAAAATAAAAAAAAAAAAAAAAGATGACCTTTCATCACTAAAAGTATTACATAATGCGTTCAGGATTGTTGTTTTCGGGCATTTATTTTTATTTCTTTATTTTTTATTATAGGACAGATGAAGCCATGAAAGGGGAGCGATATGGGGAATGACATGCAGCAAAGGGCCGCAGGTCGGAGTCGAACCCGCGGCCCGCTGCATCGATGAGCAAACCTCTATATATTGGCGCGCGCCCTACCAGGTGAGCTAGCCGGGCGCCCGCGTTCAGGGATTTTATTACAAAATGCGGCAGATTATTACAAAATGCGGGTGTTATGACATTGTGAAGTATACATTCTAGATAATGCGTTTTTATTAAGTAATGCGTTGTCACACATCCACAGCGTTCCTGTGCTCTCTGTCACCATGGTTCTGCAGCGGGGGTCTCCGTCCGGGTCAGTCCGGGTTCCTCCGTACGCCACCGGGAGCTGATCAGGGTCGATGTGTTGACGCAACACTTCCTGCCAGTTACCTGAAAACAAAGGAATGTAAGAAGTTCATGGCTTGATAGATAGATAGATAGATAGATAGATAGATAGATAGATAGATGTCTAGATAGATAGATAGATGTCTAGATAGATAGATGTCTAGATAGATAGATAGATGTCTAGATAGATAGATAGATGTCTAGATAGATAGATAGATGTCTAGATAGATAGATGTCTAGATAGATAGATAGATAGATAGATAGATAGATGTCTAGATAGATAGATGTCTAGATAGATAGATGTCTAGATAGATAGATGTCTAGATAGATAGATGTCTAGATAGATAGATAGATAGATAGATAGATAGATAGATAGATAGATAGATAGATAGATAGATAGATAGATAGATAGATAGATAGATAGATAGATAGATAGATAGATAGATAGATAGATAAATAGATGTTACAGCAGCCAAATATCAGTCACACAGCACAGAATATGAATATAAATGAAATACTAGGATGCAATATACATAAATATACATATAATATTAGGATAAAAGAAAATAATAGGATAAAATACAAGAACAAATATTTGAATATATACAAGCTGGGAATACAAAAATATGCAATTGCTTAACTAGTAATGATAAATATGTAGATAAGTTAGCACTTAGGGCAGTTTTGTGATGTCTCCGAGTCTAGTTGTGTTATTATGAGTTATTTGTGTAAAAACATTTCCTGGTTTCTCCTTTTAATTATGTGATAGGCAGATAGAGACACAGACAGACAGACAAAGACAGACAGACAAAGACAGACAGACAGAGACAGACAGACAGAGAGAGACAGAGACACAGACACAGAGACAGATAGACAGGCAGACAGAGAGAGACAGAGACAAACAGACAGAGACAGACAGACAGAGAGAGACAGAGACAGACAGACAGACAAACAGACAGAGAGAGACAGAGACAAACAGACAGAGACAGACAGAGAGAGACAGAGACAGACAGACAGAGACACAGACACAGACAGAGACAGAGACAAAGACAGACAGACATACAGACAGACAGACAGACAGACAGAGACACAGACAGACAAAGACAGACAGACAGACAGACAGACAGACAGACAGACAAAGACAGACAGACAGACAGACAGACAAAGACAGACAAAGACAGACAGACAGAGACAGACAGAGACAAACAGACAGAGACAGGCAGACAGAGAGAGACAGAGACAAACAGACAGAGACAGACAGAGAGAGACAGAGACAGACAGACAGAGACACAGACACAGACAGAGACAAAGACAAAGACAGACAGACAGACAGACAGACAGACAGACAGACAGACAAAGACAGACAGACAGACAGACAGACAAAGACAGACAAAGACAGACAGACAGAGACAGACAGAGACACAGACAGACAGACAGAGACACAGACAGACAGACAGACAGACAGACAGACAGAAACAGACAGACAGACAGACAGACAGACAGACAGACAGACAGACAGACAGAAACAGACAGACAGACAGACAGACAGACAGACAGACAGACAGACAGACAGACAGACAGGCAGACAGGCAGACAGGCAGACAGGCAGACAGACAGACAGGGGGATAAGATCTCG
>JABXJD010000098.1:1227500-1232500 GCA_013375575.1 Percina caprodes
TACAACGTCCCTGTTAGTGATGGCGTTGCATAGTCTGTCCACCAGAGGACGCTCTACAACGTCCCTGTTAGTGATGGCGTTGCATAGTCTGTCCACCAGAGGACGCTCTACAACGTCCCTGTTAGTGATGGCGTTGCATAGTCTGTCCACCAGAGGACGCTCTGCAACGTCCCTGTTAGTGATGGCGTTGCATAGTCTGTCCACCAGAGGACGCCTACAACGTCCCTGTTAGTGATGGCGTTGCATAGTCTGTCCACCAGAGGACGCCTACAACGTCCCCTGTTAGTGATGGCGTTGCATAGTCTGTCCACCAGAGGACGCTCTACTACGTCCCTGTTAGTGATGGCGTTGCATAGTCTGTCCACCAGAGGACGCTCTACAACGTCCCTGTTAGTGATGGCGTTGCATAGTCTGTCCACCAGAGGACGCTCTACAACGTCCCTGTTAGTGATGGCGTTGCATAGTCTGTCCACCAGAGGACGCTCTACAACGTCCCTGTTAGTGATGGCGTTGCATAGTCTGTCCACCAGAGGACGCTCTACAACGTCCCTGTTAGTGATGGCGTTGCATAGTCTGTCCACCAGACGACGCTCTACAACGTCCCTGTTAGTGATGGCGTTGCATAGTCTGTCCACCAGAGGACGCTCTACAACGTCCCTGTTAGTGATGGCGTTGCATAGTCTGTCCACCAGAGGACGCTCTACAACGTCCCTGTTAGTGATGGCGTTGCATAGTCTGTCCACCAGAGGACGCTCTACAACGTCCCTGTTAGTGATGGCGTTGCATAGTCTGTCCACCAGAGGACGCTCTACAACGTCCCTGTTAGTGATGGCGTTGCATAGTCTGTCCACCAGAGGACGCTCTACAACGTCCCTGTTAGTGATGGCGTTGCATAGTCTGTCCACCAGAGGACGCTCTACAACGTCCCTGTTAGTGATGGCGTTGCATAGTCTGTCCACCAGAGGACGCTCTACAACGTCCCTGTTAGTGATGGCGTTGCATAGTCTGTCCACCAGAGGACGCTCTACAATGTCCCTGTTAGAGACTGATTATTTTTTGTAAGTTTTTTTGTTTAAAGGACTTTAAGTTTCATATCTTAAGTTTGTTTTTTTATACATTTTATTTATCAGAACTTTAATATATTTTGATGTTCTGTTGTGACAATAAAACAAATTATTATCATATTATTTAAGTAAGAACTCATAAATAACTACAAATAACTGATTTTAAATAACCAAAAATTAAATTAAAAATTAATTTAAATAAATTAAAAATTAAAATAAATAAATTAAAATTAAATGTCCTTTATCGGTCGGCTCTACTACAATCATTAAATCTGAGAAAAGTCTGTAAGTTATATTCATTGAGCCTGCAGGAGGGGCCCTCAACGGCTCGGGGGCTGCACCTAGACCTTATAATGGCGGCAAAAACCGGACAAAGTACTATTTTTTTTTTTATGATTTTATAATCACTGATTTTTTTTAATGATTTTAAAATGACAGATTTCTTTTTTAATGATTTTATAATCACAGATTTTTAATGATTTTATAATCACTGATTTTTTTAATGATTTTATAATCACTGATTTTTTTAAATGATTTTATAATGACAGATTTTTTTATGATTTTATAACCACTGATTTTTTTTCATGATTTTATAACCGCTGATTTTTTTAATGATTTTATAATGACAGATTTTTTTATGATTTTATAATCACTGATTTTTTTTTTAATGATTTTATAATCACTGATTTTTTTTTAATGATTTTATAATCACTGATTTTTTTTTTAATGATTTTATAATCACTGATTTTTTTTTCTTTTTTTTAAATGTCTGATATTCGCACAACAGAAACCCTGATCCAGTTCAATACCTGGTTTTAGGGTCTAGTGAGGAAAACGGTCCACGTTCAGAGCCAATGCAAATATTGATCAACTGTCAGAGACCCCCGTGCTGAACCGTGACCCCTAACGGACACGATGTCCTGAACGGCCACAAAGCTGCAGCTCAACAACAGATAGCATGAGAAACTCTACGTTCATGATACTGGTGACAGTTCATCTGTAGCTCGACATACTGTGTTCAATCCCATTTCTTAATTCTCCATTATGTGTACTGACTCTTAGGGGTGGGGGTAAATAAAACAGATGTTGACAAAGTTTCCTTTTGAGGACGTCATTTGAAATTGGAAAAAAAAATTACAAGTGGAAAAAAAGGGTATTAATTGCAATATATTGCAGAATATTGCAATATGTTTCAAACTGCAATAATATCGTATCGTGGCATAAGTATCGTGATGATATTGTATCGGGAGGCGTCGGGTGATGTATGTTCTATGTGTATGTATGTCTATGTGTATGTATGTCTATGTGTGTGTATGTCTATGTGTGTGTATGTTCTATGTGTGTGTATGTCTATGTGTATGTATGTCTATGTGTATGTATGTCTATGTGTATGTATGTCTATGTGTATGTATGTTCTATGTGTATGTATGTCTATGTGTATGTATGTCTATGTGTATGTATGTCTATGTGTATGTATGTTCTATGTGTATGTATGTCTATGTGTATGTATGTCTATGTGTATGTATGTGTCTATGTGTATGTATGTCTATGTGTATGTATGTCTATGTGTATGTATGTTCTATGTGTATGTATGTTCTATGTGTATGTATGTTCTATGTGTGTGTATGTCTATGTGTATGTATGTGTCTATGTGTATGTATGTCTATGTGTATGTATGTGTCTATGTGTATGTATGTTCTATGTGTATGTATGTGTCTATGTGTATGTATGTTCTATGTGTGTGTATGTGTCTATGTGTATGTATGTCTATGTGTATGTATGTGTCTATGTGTATGTATGTGTTTATGTGTATGTATGTTCTATGTGTATGTATGTGTATGTGTATGTATGTTCTATGTGTGTGTATGTGTTGTGTATGCATGTGTTTGTGTATGTGTTTATGTGTATGTATGTGTATGTATGTGTCTATGTGTATGTATGTGTTTATTAGTATGTATGTGTCTATGTGTATGTATGTGTATGTATGTGTCTATGTGTATGTATGTGTATGTATGCGTCTATGTGTATGTATGTCTATGTGTATGTATGTGTCTATGTGTATGTATGTTCTATGTGTGTGTATGTGTCTATGTGTATGTATGTGTATGTATGTTCTATGTGTGTGTATGTGTCTATGTATGTTCTATGTGTATGTATGTGTCTATGTGTATGTATGTTCTATGTGTGTGTATGTTCTATGTGTGTGTATGTTCTATGTGTATGTATGTTCTATGTGTATGTATGTTCTATGTGTGTGTATGTTCTATGTGTATGTATGTTCTATGTGTATGTGTCTATGTGTATGTATGTTCTATGTGTATGTATGTGTTTATGTGTATGTATGTTCTATGTGTATGTATGCATATGTTTGTGTATGTGTTTATGTGTATGTATGTGTCTGTATGTGTCTATGTGTATGTATGTTCTATGTGTGTGTATGTGTTGTGTATGCATGTGTTTGTGTATGTGTTTATGTGTATGTATGTGTCTGTATGTGTGTATGTATGTGTTTATTAGTATGTATGTGTCTATGTGTATGTATGTGTATGTATGTGTCTATGTGTATGTATGTGTTTATTACCACCACTGAGGTGCTCTTGAGCAAGGCCCTTACGTGTACCTACCCCGACGTGTACCTACACCGACGTGAACCTACCCCGACGTGTACCTACCCCGACGTGAACCTTCCCCGACGTGTACCTACCTGACATGTACCTACCCGGATGGGTACCTACCCCGACGTGTACCTACCTGACATGTACCTACCCGGATGGGTACCTTCCCCGACGTGTACCTACCCCGACGTGTACCTACCTGACATGTACCTACCCGGATGTGTACCTACCCCGACGTGTACCTACCCTGACGTGTACCTACCCCACCTACCCCGACGTGTACGTACCCCGACGTGTACCTACCCCGACGTGTACCTACCCCGACGTGAACCTACCCCGACGTGTACCTACCCCGACGTGAACCTACCCCGACGTGAACCTACCCTACCTACCCCGACGTGTACCTACCCCGACGTGTACCTCCCCCGACGTGTACCTACCCCGACGTGTACGTACCCCGACGTGAACCTACCCCGACGTGAACCTACCCCGACGTGTACCTACCCTGACGTGTACCTACCCCACCTACCCCGACGTGTAGGTACCCCGACGTGTAGGTACCCCGACGTGTACCTACTCTACCTACCCCGACGTGTACGTACCCCGACGTGTACGTACCCCGACGTGTACCTACCCCGACGTGAACCTACCCCAACGTGTACCTACCCCGAATCAATAAAGGTTAAAAACTAACTTTGGTAGTTTTTCTTCTCTTTGTATCACGTTTTTTGGGATGGTTGTCTTGGTAACCGCACAGAGAAAAAGCTGAAGACTGAGCGCAGGTTGTGAGTGTGTGAGCGGGGGAGGCGTCTCACCTCGGAGCCAGCGCAGGAGGTAGTGGTCGTGCTGAGCCGGCAGCGAGGGGACGATGTCCTGGATCCTCGCCCGGAACTGGAGGCACACAACACAAATCAGACGTCATACTTCAATAATCAAGCAAAAGGCCAGGGACAGAATCTGTGGACCGTCAAATGCACTTTTATTCTCTGGCTTTCATCTATCTATCTATCTATCTATCTATCTATCTATCTGTTCTTGTATTTTATCCTATTATCATTTCATGTATATCGTATGTATGTATATTACATCCTAGTATTTCATTTATATTGATATTTTTCTGCTGTAACACTATAATTTCCCATTTTATTGGGATCAATATCTATCTATCTATATATCTATATATATATATAGATATATATATCTATATATATATCGATATATATATACACATATATACATACAGTGGTGGAATGTAACTAAGCTAATTTACTCAAGTACTTTTCTGTACATATTTGAGTCCTTCATGCCACTAATATAGTAC